>JAUPMG010030470.1:0-28707 GCA_031762675.1 Pachysandra terminalis | reverse complement strand
TATATATATTGTTGTTAAAGCATGTCTCCAAACCATTGACTATGTGAATTTGGGGTTCTTTATAGAAGCATTCAACAACGTTGGACCAACAAACATTTCTAACAGCCCTGTAGAAATGTTTTTTGCAACATTTGTAGTGGGTGTTCCCCCCCACCTGCTGCCCTATTTTGTTATTATTATTTCTTAATGAATGCAGTTATAGTGGGTATTAAGATGCATGTACATTTGTGATGGATGGAATGCAATTAATAATATAAAAAGTATTGAGTAATCCGATGTTTTAGAGCTCCAAAAAGGAAATTCCATGCAAGATTTGGTTTTATTCACAAAGTCTTAAGGTGTTATGGCCTAAAGTAATGGTGGTATGAGGTAGATGTTCAGATTTCTAATCTCTGCTCTGTTTCATGACATCTATTGTTGAATCTTGAAATCCAATGCCTTGTGTTGTTAAACACACACGACACATGGACTCTTGAGTGACATTTACAAGCTACCATTATCTTACTTAAATCAACAAATGAAAGCAAAGAGAAAATGTTCCATTTTATCTCTTAATCCAACAATTCTTTTTCACACTAAAATAAAGCATTTTGGTGCGCAAAAATGAAAAATTCTTTTGTGTCTCCTTTTTTTTTTTTTGAGTTTTATTACCTGTTCATCTTTTATGAATAATGAAATTAGACTCCAGTCATGTGACTTATTGGCTTTATCAGTTCTACAAACCGTCAACGAGAATACATACTCGAAGCAAAACTGGTGAAGATTCCAAAGGAGAATCATTGATCTCATCCTTTGTCAGAGATGGGTTGGAAAGCAGCTCAGAAGCTCATACAGAATTGGAAGATTCTCAGAGGAGACAATGTAACAAGGAGCATACCTATTTCTTCTCGGATCCTTTCATCTCTCCTTTCTAAATTCTAATCTCTTTTCCCATTTTTTGAATTGATAAAAAATGTAATTTTTCTCCTCTTAATTATTTGAAGGTGATGATAATGAGGGGAAAAGATAAAGGTGAGACTGGGATTATCAAGCGTGTGATTCGATCTCAAAATCGCATTATTGTTGAGGGAAAAAATCTGGTTAGATTCTAAATTTCTTTTCTTTTACTCCCTTTATCCTTTTCATATTCTTTTTGAACCATGTTTGCAGAATCATTTCATATTATTTTGATTTTGACATGGATGTTTGTGTTTCAGTGTGTGTTTCTTGCAAAATGAATTAATTACCTTATGAGTAACTTCTATTTGATGCCTCTTAACTCTTATTGTTAGGTTAGTCATGTTCCCTTGTTTTGGTTTGACATATCTCTTTCACATTACCACCGAATTATTATTATTCATTTAAAATCTAAGGTACACTTTAACATCAAGAAAAAAAAAATCTAAGATATACTTTGCTTATTATAAAAGGATGACTGGCAAATCAAGGTCACTATACAGCTTAAATGGCCACATATGAAATGATGAAACACAATGGTGGAAGTTGTTATGGATATGCTTAGCATAAAGTTATCAGTGAAGTCATTGATGAAAAGACATAGAGCACCGATGCTTCTAGTACCATGACATTTAGTTGGCCAAGATGGCTTTCAGACTTTCTATTATCTTGTCCCTTGTATTTATGATAGATGAAAAGTGGAGATAATTGTGGTATGTAGTATTACTATGATCTCATTTCATATGTACTTGACATGAATTAAGTACCCTTTTGACCGTGCTCGGTTAACCAAATTAAAATTTATGGTTGACCCTTCTCTTTCAATAGTAGTTTTCTTTCATGTCTGACATGTCTTGTTGCTTGAATCTCATTATGCATTTGTTAGGCCAAAAATTGATATTTGACCAACCATATTTCACTCACGTATGTGAGCTTTTAATGATGTGTGGTTTAGACCCATTCAAGACCTTAGGTATCTTAATTATATCATATAATTAACGAATACCCCATTTGATTCTAGCTTTAAACCTTATTTTGTTGTATCATGATTGTCACTGGTCATCGGTATTTCTGGGACACAGTATATTTTGGTTTGGTTGTGGCTGAGCTTGATTGAATATGACAGGCTGCCTACGTACCCGAAGTGGGATCAAGCCAACCGTAGTTCTCAAAGGAAGTGGATCAATATATGGTTTTGGTTTAGTTGTGGCTGAGCCTGGTTTAATTTATTAGGCTGCCTACGTGCCCGAAGTGGGATCAAGCCAGCCGTAGTTCTCAAAGAAATGAATCAAGATATGGTTTTGGTTTAGGTATGTTTGGTTTTGGCTGAGCTTGGTTTAATTTGTTAGGTTGCCTACGTACCCGAAGTGGGATCAAGCCAATTGTAGTTCTCAATAGAAAATGGATGAATAAGATCTTATCTGATATGAGTATGATTTTAGGTCATCAAGACTATTGGATCTAATATTGGACCGTTGGATTTGATATCTAGGTCATTTAAACCATTGGGTATGATATTCTGATCATTTAGACCGTTGGATCTGATATTCTGGTTATTTAGATCGTTGGATCTGATATGTGGGTCATTTGGACCGTTGGATCTGATATCGAGGTCATTTAGACCGTTGGATCTGATATCCAGGTCATTTAGACCATTGAATATGATATTTTGGTCATTTGGACCGTTGGATCTGACATCCGGGTCATTTGGACCGTTGGATCTGATGTCTGGGTCATGTAGACCATTGGATCTGATATCCGAGTCATTTAGACCGTTGGATCTGATGTCTGGGTCATGTAGACCATTGGATCTGATATCCGAGTCATTTAGACCGTTGGATCGGATATGTGAGTCATTTAGACTGTTGGATCTGATATTTGAGCCATGTAGACTGTTGGATTTGATATCCAGATCATTTGGACCATTGGATCGTATACAAGTTGTTATTTGCTTTAAGGATCGTGGGGCTAGACCGACAAAGTGAAGGACTTCTGGTCTAACCGGAATCATATTTGGCCACTAGGACTGAGGGCTAGACCAACAAAGTCAAGGAATTCTGGTCTAACCCGAATCATATTTGGCCACTAGGACCGAGCGCTAGACCAACAAAATCAAAGACTTCTGGTCTAACCCGAATCATATTTGGCCACTAGGACCGAGGGCTAGACCAACAAAATCAAGGATTTCTGGTCTAACCCGAATCATATTTGGCCACTAGGACCAGGTGCTAGACCAACAAAGTCAAGGACTTCTAGTCTAACCCGAATCATATTTGACCACTAGGACCGGGGGCTAGACCAACAAAGTCAAGGACTTCTGGTCTAACCCGAACCATATTTGGCCACTAAGACCTTATTTATTGGGTCAAAGACCCTATTAGAGGAGAGTATAGTAATATATATGAGGAGTATAGTATCAAAACCCCATCTTCTTTTCTCCTCACTTTTCTTTTTGGAGTTTTCTGTTTGTACAGAACAGAAAGCTTTAGTACACGGCCATGGCTTTTGGAGATAATTCTCCTTTGAAAGAGACTCAGTTTAGTCTCATTCCAACCATTTGCTGCATTTGGAGTACTGTTAGTATATTCATTGGTCCCCCAATGAAGAACAATAAACTTCCAAATAAAGCCCAACCTCTGAAGATCAAAGTCTGTCCATGTAAACACCACCATACTTATACAAGACTGCAAGACTAAGCAGATTGGATAGATTCTGCTGGGCAGAATCTCGTTGGGATACTTGTTTTCTCTTCTTCATCTCCTTTGTAAGCAAGGAGAAAGATGAATTAGAGTATTCTGGTCTTTTAGAATAACCTCTTGATCATAAAAGCAACTTTTGGGTTAAGGAACTCGACCCCTTGGAGAGTACTCCGGTTTCAACATGGTCGTGTAGGAAAACAAGGCATGGAGAAAGAGATTTGAAAGGGTGGTTCCAGCGAGTAAGATAAATAAGATGGCAGCCAAGAGAATAAGCCCCCATTCAAAGGATAATCCACCAACTCACAATCCCTAATGACAGACGAGAATTTTCTCATACTCCTAGTAACTCTCGACACACCACCACTCTTCTCACTAACAAACCGAGTCACATTAAAATCCCCAATCAGACACCACGCCCTATCAAAGTTCCTTTTGAGGCCCCATATCTCCTCCCAAAAAGCTGCCCTATCCCTCACTCTGTTAGGACCATACACCGCGGACAGAATCCATTCAAAACCATCATCCTCATTCTTGAAAAGGATAGACAAATTGAACCGACCACGAGACACTACTCCACCAACCAACGAAGCCCCATCCCACATCACTAGGATACCCCCTGCCGTCCCTAAAGCCGGCATAAACTCCCAGCTCCGATCTCTATCCCCCTCATTCTTGGTAAGTGAAGATGAAGTTTCCTGCACCATTTTTGTTGAAGCAGAAACTCCTCTGAAACCATAACCCGAAGGGTATAAAATTTGGAGGCTTGGAATGGACGACTTTTGGAGAGAGAGAGAGAGAAATTACCTTCTTTTTGATTTCTTTCAAATTGTTTGCTTCCCTTCTTTTTTTTTTTCTTTAATTCTCCTCTGTATGAATCTTTCTGTATCAAAATTCCAAACCTTTAATTCCCTATGTTTCCCCATTATATAATAGTCAAAGTGGTTTTAATAACCACTTTGACACATGTCAATCAAAGAGACATGCTTGAAAAGAAAATGGGTAGATAGTGGGAAGGTGGGTAATAGTTATGATTTGGATTTGATTGTGTGTATATGCTGCATACAAGGATCATGTATTGCTAAGACATGATAGGCTCGTTAAATGCTATCAAGTCATTTGAAGCCATCACCGGTTGATCTCACGATTTGATGTGATTTTCTGGTCACCCAGACTTATCGAATTGTTAAGATTGAGTATGGTGAATTGTACGGTTCTTATATTATGAAAATTCACGTTTCAACAGTGCCCCCTCGAGTGTTGCGGGGACAAAATTGTACATGCAAAACTCGAGAAACATTGAATCATCTTTTCCCTTTCTTTTTCAAGAAATGCTTTGAGATAAACTTCCTTTTCTGATGAAGCCCACCTCCTCTCCTTAGCATGTTTCAAGAACTTTAAAAGGATAGACCCCTTTTTTGAATAGGAGAGATTCTCTCCCTTTTTGTGGGGGACGTTTTTTTTGGAGTCTCTTTTTGGTTTATATATATATGAGCAGATATCTACCCTTTTTTTTGAAGACCCAATGGAGTGTCTTTCTAGTTTTCTCTAGTTTGCAAGAGAAGTAAATCAACATCTTCACTTCTGCTAAGGATCGAGAGGCAAGATACCCCTTTCAAGTGCTACACGAGCTTATGAGTGTTGGACTTAAAGTATATGAACATTTTAAGCATTTAGTGCTTTTTTTTTAACTATTTCTTTATTTGATGGCTTGAAGTATGGTTTGGGTAAGATTCCGAGGGAATCTGAATTTGAATTTTGTTCATCATACTTTGGATCCATTAAGGACTTAATTTTGTCTTTTGACTTTAGTCCAATTTGAATTTTGAGGTAGTACTCATTTGAGCGAATTGATTGGTAAGACCGGGAGTATAATTTGTACCATCGAAAAGATCTTTTTGAGGAAGATAGTCATTTAATGATTTGGGGGCTATGATCAAGGTCCATTGAGGAACAAACTTCATATTTTGGGTTTTGATGAAGGTTACAAAAGGACTTGGATTTAAATTTACTTTTGGTCCGTAAAGGACTTGAATGATTTTGACTTTGGACAGTCTTTTTGAATACGATATATGGATATTTTATAATTGTGGTTGAACCTAGGATCAGGTTGCCTACGTACCCAAAATGGGATCAAGCTGACCGTCGTTCAATTTTTTTTTATTTTTGTTTGCCTTACCTTTGGCCTAGACCGCCCTTTCATTTTTTCAGTCTAGTGGGTTTTTTTTTTGTTGGACCCTTGTAGTTTAAATACATGCGGGCTTTTGGTGGTTACATGTCTTAAGCAGTTTAACCACATGCAGTCTTGGTGGATCAATAAATAATTTTTTTTTTAGTTGTGGCTGAACTTGAGGTATTTGCACTATCAGACTGCATACGTACCCATAGATGGGATCAAGCCGACCGTAGTTGTTTTTTTTTTTTTTTGGCCCTAACTTTTGCTTAGACCGCCTTTTCAGGTTTTCAATCTAGCGGGATATTTTTTTGTTTTCTTTTTTTTGTACCCTTGCAGTTTAACCACATGTGGGCTTTTGGTGGTTACATTGTCCTAGCAGTTTAACCACATGCAAACACCTGGTGGTTACATTGTCCTAGCAATTTAACCACATGCAGACGCTTGGTGGTTACATTATCCTAGCAGTTTGACCACATGCAGATACTTGGTGGTTACATTGTCTTAGCAGTTTAACCACATGCAGACACTTGGTGGTTATATGTCTTTGAAGGATAATTTTTTTTTGAGAAACTTCCCATTTACACAAGAGTATATGCATTGTCCCTCATTATCAGAGAGTTCATCAGCTCCTTTAGGAAAGACTTTGGTGATCACATACGGCCCCTCCACTTTGGATCAAGTTTTCCACCACTCCTTCTAGTGATAACTATTGGCCGTTTAAATGTAAGAACCAAGTCTCCGACTTTGAACGACCTGAACTTGACTTTCTTATTGAAAGCTCCAGCTACTCGAGTTGTTGTTGTGCTGCAAGCCTCTTTTAATCCAACGCTTCTAGCTCATCCAATCTAATGTTGACATGCTCATCTGGGTTGGTGAGCTGCATTGTGATCATGAGGGATGGCAGTTGCACTTCTAACGGGAATACAACTTCTGATCCATACACAAGACTGTACGAGGTACAACCCGTTGATGTTTGCATCGTGGTTTTATATGCCTATAGTGCTTCGGGCAGACGTTCGTGCCAATTCTTTTTAAGGATTTTACAAAGCACTTTATTGAAAGCTTCTACTTGTCCATTTGACGATGGATTGTAAGATGATGACAGTGCATGGCGAAAACTATAATTTTCGCTTAACTTGATCAAAGGCTTGCACTTGAAATATTTAGCACGATCTGAAATGATTTTTGATGGGACTCCATACCGATAAATGATACGATTACGAATAAAATTTGCAACTTCTATTGCCCCCACTTCCTTTAGTGCCACAACTTTAGCCCATTTTGAGAAGTAATCTGTCCCGACTAGTATGTATGCATTTTGTCTTGAAGACGAGGGTTTAAAAGGACCCATAACATCCAATCCCCATGTTTCAAATGGCCACGACAAAATTGTGGGATGGAGAGGTTTAGGTGGTTGTCGTATGAAATTTCCCATGTATTTGGTAGACTTTGCAATTGGTTGCAAAATTCATTGCATCTCGAACCATAGTCGGCCAATAGTAGCCTGACCTTTTTTTGTTGTCTTGCGAGCTTGGGGCCAGCTTCAAGGTTTTTATTCTCGGAATCCTGGATCGGATCGGAGCGGTCCGATCCCGATCCGGATTGCTGATCCAGTATTGGATCCGGCGATCCTAGTCCGATCCAACTTTTGGATTGCTTTTGAAAAAAAAAAATTTTTGGATCGTATCGGTATCAATTGGATCGGTCCGATCGAAAGCCAATTGAAAAAAAATGGATTGGTTGGATCGGTCCGATCCAAAGCCACTTGATACAATAAGTTGGATCGTGGCTTGGGATCGAACCGGTCCTGGCCTATCCCGATCCGATTCGATCCAGACCGATCCTTGAAACCATGGCCAACTTGGTGCGCACATGTCCCTGAATGCACTTCGTGAAGAGCATGAGTAGCTTCTTCTATTAACAAACACCTTAATAGGAGTCCATCAAATGATCGCCTATATAATATGTGATCTGAAATTGTGAAACAAGGGGCTCATCGTCTCACATCGACCATTTTTCTCGGGTCAGCTGGCAATCTCTCATGTTGTAGATAGTCGACAATAGGCCGACGCCAATCTGTATCCTCTTCAATTTGATAGACTGTGACCATATTCACAGTTGTGATTTCTTCCAGGCTTTCCTGTACTGGTGGAAGGATATGATGCTCCCCTACAATAATTTGCAGTTCTCTTTGTTCTGGAAGAGTCAATGATGCGGCTAAGTTAGCCAAGGCATCAGCTTTATCATTTTCTGATCGTGGTACATGATCAATTCAGATGTTTGTGAATTGGGATATCAAATCTTTACCCCTTTAATGGTAAGGGACTAAATTCTCATCTCTTACTTCATATTGACCATTTAGTTGCTTAATGATCAATTGAAAGTCACCATACATCCGCAAATTATCAATATTCATCTCGTAAGCTATCTCCAAAGCAATGGTTAATGCTTCATATTCAGCCATATTATTTGAGCAAAGTTCAAGGAGGGAGAATGAATATGGTATCAAACCACCCAAAGGTGTAACAAAGACAACACTTGCACCCACTCCTCGTTTTCTTGAGGCAACCATCAAAATAGAGCTCCCAGGGTTTAGATGTCTCTACATACAGAACCTCCTCATCTGGTAATGACATTAACAATTTGGAATCATCGGAAGTTGGATGCGCTGCTAGGAAGTTAGCTAACGCTTGCCCTTTTATTGCCTTTTGAGACACATAAAATCTCAAACTCAAATAAGAGTAGACCATTTTACTAATCGCCCAAATAATATAGGTCGGGATATCAAATACTTGAGAGGATCCGCTTTTGATATCAAGGTGATAGAATGTGCCAATAAATAGTGTCACAACTTCCGAACAGCAAAGATAAGAGCCAAACAAGTCTTTTCTATAGGGGAGTAATTATGTTTTGCCCCCACTAGAGTTCGACTCAAATAATATAAGGCATTTTCTTTTCCATCATCCTTGTTTTGAGCAAGCAAAGCTTTTAAGGAATGTTCCAATGCTGCAATATATAGTACCAGAGGTTTTCCTTTAACAGGAGCTGCTAAGATTAGTGGCCTTAATAAATACTACTTTATGCTATCAAAAGCATTTTGACATGCTTGATCTCACACAAATGATGCATCATTTTTCATTAATCTGGAAAAGGGTTTGCACCTTCCAGATAAATTAAAGATAAAGGTCCTTATATATGCGAACCTCCCTTGTAGTCCGCGCATCTCACGTAAATTACGAGGAGGTAGCATTTCGATAATTGCCTTGATTTTGGTGGGATCAACCTCAATTCCTCTATGTCGAACAACGAAGCCGAGAAATTCTCCTGATGTTACCCCAAATGCACATTTCAAAGGGTTCATTTTCAATTGATGTCTTTGAAGTTTGCCGAAATCTCGTTTAAGGTCATCAAGATGATGCTCTCTTTCCTTGGTTTTGACAAGAAGATCATCGACATAGCATTCAATAGTATTGTGGAGCATGTCATCAAAGATGTTTGTCATGGCTCTCAGATAAGTTGCCCCTGCATTTTTCAACCCAAAAGGCATTACTGTATAACAATATATCCCCTTTGGTGTGCGGAAAGCTGTAAGTACTTCATTCTCAGGTGCCATCTTAATCTGGTACAACCTGAAAAACCGTCCATAAAGGACAAAGTATTGAATCCGGTTGTTGCATCTACCACTAATTCAGTGATTGGTAGAGGAAACTCATCTTTTGGGCAAGCATAATTTAGGTCTCTGAAATCTATGCAGATTTGCACTTGTCCACTCTTCTTTTTCATCGGAACGATGTTTGCGAGCCAAGTGGGATATTTAACTTCTCGTATGAAGCCAACACTGATCAACTTATCAATTTCAGCTTCAATTTGAACTCCCAACTCTGGCCGAAAATGCCGTTGAGCCTGCTTCATAGGCCGTTTTCCACTCTTTTTTTCATCGGAACGATGTTTGCGAGCTAAGTGGGATATTTAACTTCTCGTATGAAGCCAACACTGATCAACTTATCAATTTCAGCTTCAATTTGAACTCCCAACTTTGGCCGAAAACGCCGTTGAGCTTGCTTCATAGGCCGTTTTTTATTGGAAATTGCCAGTCTGCGTACTGCTATTTCTGGATTCAATCCCGACATGTCTTGATATCTCCAAGCGAATACATCTCGATATTCTCTAAGGAGACTTTCATATTGCGCCAATTCTTGTTGAGTCAACTGGGCACTGACAAAGATAGGTTTGGGGTCATCAAGAGTTCCCAAGTTTATTTCACGCAAGTCATCTATAGTTGCCTGGCCTCCATCTTCAATTTGCGAAGGCGCAGGTTGGAATTCATTGAGGAGTTCAACTGGTTCTTCACGTTCCATTGCTGGAGCGTCAAGAGATTCCTCTTGATTGGATGAATCCTCTATGGAATTTTCTTCAATAGAGGTGCAGTAGACTTATTCAGTCTTCTTTACATCATCAGATTCTTGGTTATGTTTGGACGTTTTGAAGATGACCTTGTGTGGATTGCTTTTCTTGGCAGAATGCTTCCACTTTCTTTTGGGTTTGGAATTGAAAGGGGGGCCAAGTCTTTGAAAGACTGATACCCGAGGTTCCCATTGATTGGATGTTTCTTCATATTGATCATTGCCAAGGATGGCCTGCTCTCGATTTGTGTAGACTTGCAATTCAAAGGAAGTTGCTTGAGTAATAAGGACTTCATGCAAGTCTATTGGCTCTTCGATATCATTTTTGCGCAAAACCACCCTATTTTTTGCGTTATCCTTCCGAGAGTTCGAAGACAATGGTGCATTTCTTCGAATAACCAAATGCTTGTTTCTTCCTCTTCTAGCTCTGAATGTTGTTGACACAATGAGTTGGGTATTAGGAATAGACTGATCAATTCTTTGAAGGGGACTTGTGTAACTTGTGGTAAGCACTGTCATGGTATCTTGAATCGATACCAGAGCTTTTTGCTCAGGTTGTCTTTGACTTTTAGGTGTATACTTGAAAATCATCTTGGGCTTTGAAACAAATTTTGAGCTTTTGTCTTCATGTACCTCTTGATCATTAGGAGAGAGAGGTATCTTAACTCGAGGTGTTTTGGAATGCAAAGATCCAACCTTTTTCTCCATTTTGCCCCCTTTAACTTCTTGTTTTGAACTTTTGGAGGGAAAGGAAGAACTTAAACTCTCTGACTTGTAGAATTTAGCATCAGCATAATTAACTTCTTCACCATGAAATGGGTTTGGGTCTCCTACGACCTTTATAACTTGTCTGTCCTTGCTAAACTTGAAACATTGATGGAGTGTTGAAGGTATCACCCCATAGGCATGAAGCCAAGGACGCCCAAGGAGAGCATTATATGAGGAGTCAGCATCAGTCACAAGGATCATGTATTGCTAAGACATTATAGGCTTGTTAAATGCCATCAAGTCATTTGAAGCCATCGCCGGTTGATCTCACGATTTGATGTGATTTTCTGGACACCCAGACTGATCGAATGGTTGAGATTTAACATGGCGAATCGTACTGTTCTTATAGTATGAAAATTCATGTTTCAACGGCATTTGAGTGGATGATTGGAAAATCAACATTTGTTTTCCTGCAGCCACTTAAGCTTCAGATGAATTTCCTTGGTTTGCATATCTTAATTGATACTATGAATTGGCATCAGAATTTGTTTCTACCCATTGCTACCTTTCTATGGTGATAGACATATTATAACACACACACACACACACGCACGCACGCACGCACGCACACACACAAATAAACAAACAAACAAAAACATGTTATCTTTATTGTCTTTACAGGTGAAGAAACACATTAAGCAAGGTCAAGGTCATGAAGGTGGAATTTTCACGGTTGAAGCCCCTTTTCACGTCTCAAATGTTCAAGTTCTGGATCCCGTCACCGGGTAAGGATGCGTTTGATATTATATAGGTTACTGGAGGTTTCATATTTATGTGTGTATGCGTGTGTATAACCCAATATAGCCGTACCTCCACCTCTCATTCATTCTGCTTCAAAGGAATTGTCACTTTTTGCTTGCTTATTCAGGAAACCTTGTAAGGTTGGCGTCCGATACTTGGAAGATGGTACCAAAGTAAGAGTTTCTAGAGGTCAAGGAGCGTCAGAGTCCATTATTCCTCGTCCTGAGATCTTAAAACTAAGGTCCACACCGAGACCTTCGATAGGTATTTGTCCGAGCTTTCTTGCTTGTGAATTTTTTCATGATAAACATTTTTAGTCATGTTTTAGGTTTTCATTCTGCAACTGCATACGTTTAGAGAAACTTCCACATGCCACATAGTTTTATACAATTATTGTTGAATGGAACCTTTGTGGCAGGCAATTTGGCTGGCCTTGAAGGTTGGGTTATATATGTGTGTGTGTGTGCTTGTGCGCGTGAGGAATAGAGAACTCCAGGTTTCTTTTATGTATTTCTATTTACTTATGGTTTGTGCTATAATCTGATGCGATATGGTGTTCTGGTTTCACCACTTTTGCAGTCGGTCCCAAAGACACGCCAATGGAACTTGTCATGGAGAAGACATATGACCTTAAAACTGGGAAGGGCATGCCAGGCCTTTAAGAAGATTCAGGTTCTTCATAGGAGAAATGGCTGTGAGTTTGTTAAACCTAATGAAAACTGATTTGGAATCATTCTATTTTCAGAATTAAAATACACCAAAATCAGATGAGCATATATCTGAATCATATGTTGAAAACTGATTTGGAATCATTCTATTTTCAAATAAAAATACACCAAATTTAGATGAGCATATCTGAATCATTTGTTGTGATGATTAATACATTGTTCAAGAAACCAATGGAAAAACTTGATTGAGATGAAAGAATACATGTGTAGTGTCAAATGATTTTTAACCATCTGATCTGCTGACTATTCTGTCAGATTCTATTCACTATCCAAAAGGATACGGTAAAATCAAATGTTGGACATTATATCAAGGTGAATTTTTGTAAATTTTTTTTTCAGTTCCGCGCTGACGGTCACTCAACGATTCCCCTAGAGGTGGGGAGACACAGATTCGAACCCCAGACCCTCTCCGCCTTGTCCCTCTTACGAGGGGATGTCCTCCCAACTTCCCAAAGGACTGAAGGACTTTGGTAAATTTATTGGGATGCTCAGGGCTGAATGTTTGCCCAGCCCGCCTGAAGCCCGTCTGACCCAACCCGAATAAGAGCCCAAACTCATACCTTTGTTTGGGTTTGGACAGGCCGGGCTCAATTTTGATCCCGAAGTTAAGTTCGGGTGAAAGTCATACAACCTGAAAAGTCCAACCTGAACCGATATATACAAAGAATATATGAAAATAATGTTATACTACTTTATAGATGTATTTCTTTTTCTTTTTATCTTTTATAACATTTTTTAGCCATCTAAACAAGGCCTGGACCAATATATATATTACGAATATAGAAAATATATATAATGTTATATGAACTTTATAAAATGTATTTTTCTTCTTTTTATTTATTTTTTTAAAAAAGAAATTTATAGTCTTCTCATTTAATTTGGGCTGACCCAATCCGAACTCAATTTGTTGAGTTCGTGTTGGGTTTGAGTTTAGGTCGGGTTGGGTTTAGGTCAGTTGATTGTAGTTTGGGTCAAACCCCAAACTGAGTAGAACCTGGCCCAGCGCACCGTATTTACAGCCTGTTGATTTTAAGACATTTGTAATTAGTCTTAAAATGAAATCCAGCCCACTCCCACGTATATATCTAGGGCTATAAATTAGTCGAGCTGAGCCTGAGCCTTTCCCAGGTTGGCTTGGGCACATAAACCTTAGAGTAAGGCTCGGTCTTGTTAAAATAATTTGGGTTCTGGCTTGTTAAAAATTTTGGCCTCATGTTTAGCTTAGTACTGGTGATGCCCAAATCAGTAAATATGAGCTATTTAATCCCAATAAACAGTTGAAGCTGTCATTTTTGTTGATGTGGTCGATTTTGGGATGGATAAGGTTTTCTGAGGTTTGAGAGCGTCCCAACTGTTCGCTTAAATCGAAGAATACGGAAACAAGCACAAATCGAAAGAAAAATTGAGAGACAATTTACGTGGTTTGACAAAATTGCCTACATCCACGAATTGTCCTGCGGCAGTCATTCTTCTCATTCAATATAGAGATTTACAATATTTCTTTACATGATAAATGTTACACACTATAAATGAGAGAAAAGAAAAAAGATGAAAATCCTATGGAAGAAGTTCCTTTTTGTCTTTTGTTTTATGAGTTGGAGAAGTAGATCACCTTGCTTGTCTCTCCTTGAAGAAGAAAGGTCTCCTCTCCTCCCAATTTTCTTTTGTCTCCCAAAAAGGGAAAATCCTCCTTATTGTCCTTCCTTTGTCTTGACAAAGAACCTCTTGTCCCATCTTGAAAAAAGCTGACATAAACATTAAATGTTAGGTATGAATCCATGTGAGATGACATTTATATATAAAAAAAAATACATTTTACAATTTGGAAAACAATAAAATGAGTGAACAATGGTAAATAGTCATTCGGTGAATAATACTTCAAAGTGAATAGTGTCTCAAGTAAATAGTAACTCAAATGAATAATATCTTGAGTGAATAGTATTATGAGTGAATAGTGCCTCAAATGAATTGTAACCCGAGTGAATAATAATTCAGGTGAAAAGTACCTCAAGGGATGATGAACAATGTTATCAATGAGTGATGACGGTGTTTTCGAAAAAGTGACAAACAGTAACTCTAGTACACATTAAAATTGTATTTTAAACCTTAGTTGATTAAATATATATGACAATTTAAAACAACATAATTGTACTTAAACGACACCTCAAATCAAATCATGCATTGCAAAAAAGATGCAGAATGGCACTGAAAACAGGAATTATTCAAGAGAAAGATAGATTAAAAGCTAGCTAAAGCTTTCATTATTTATAAACCCCTATTGGTTATATGGCTCCATACGTACACAGCTACTACTTAGATACGTAGCCTCGATTCTACTCTCTCTTTTATTCCTCGCAGTTATTACGTACGTTGACGATACATACCCATCCTCTGGCTCAAGCACGGAGGAAGTCCAAAACCGACAGCAACGGACGGCGACCCACCTTCATCTTCTTCAGCTGGCCGCCGTGCCTCCCCTCTTTATACTCTCTCTGACACTCTCTCTGACACTGCTGCGCTGCCCAGGTTCCTGGCTTTGGCATTCCTCCCGGCATTCCTCGTACTCACGTCGTGGACTCTCTTGGTCTCTCCGTGACTCTTCAAACTGCTCCTTGCACTGCCTCCGGCACTGTTCTTCCTGCTGCCTCCCTCCTGCTCCTTCCTGTCGCTCGCATTCATGCTCGCATTGCTGCAATTCACGATATGGGTCTTGTTGGTTTCCTCGTCCGTATTGCTCCTCGCACTGCCTCTGGCAATGCTGGCCTTGTTGTTCTTCTTCGCATCTCTGCTGACATTGTTGGTACCCTCTCTGTTGTTGCTCTCTGTAATGCTGCTCACATTGTTGCTGGCATTGTTGCCGGCCTTGGCAACGTTGTGGACATTGTCGGAGCTCTTGCTCGAGCTCTTCACTGCTTGAAGCAAGAGATAAGGTGACGGAGAGGAGGAGGAGAGAGAGGAGGAACAAGAGGGAAGGAAAGTATGTTGTGATCGCCATTACTAACTCTCTTGGAATCTTTATGGAATTGGTTTTCTCGATGAAGAAGATAGTGGAGTGAAGTCGGGTATTTATAGAGCGGGAGATTCGAATAAGGTTGATATTTGGCGGTTAAAGGTAGCTATCCAGCTCGACGCGCGTTCATGACGTGTCGATCTCCGCTGACGCGTCGCCGCGTCCGGATGGACTGATCACGTGGTTTTGTAGGTACAAATTAGAATAGGGAAAATTACATATGAATGTAAGGTTTCTGACAATTACAATTAGATTCCCAAACTTAGAATTCTTCGAATCATTTTGAACGTTTTAGCACGATGAAAGGTGTTATTATAATTTTACAAATTTAAGGGGTCGAATTACAATTATCTAAAACCTTAAAGAGTTAAAATATAATACGACATTAATAAGGACATTTACGTCATTTGATGTCACTTAGTGTGGATTAAAACGTGTCAAGGAAGGGAACATCTGATTAACAGGAAAAAATGTTTGAATGGCAGTAACAACCTCGTGCAAAGGAATTATCCTAATGTGAACCAGAAGAACTATCCTGTATTTTTGTTACAGAAGAGGACAGACGTCGTTAACCGCCAAGCTGAAAACACCTTGTCGGTTAGTGCCGGACGGTGAAGACACGCCGCGTTCTCGTGCGTGAGAATATATTCTAACCGCCACATCTTGTTTCCAAGTACAGACGCCGTATTTGGTTGGGACGCGGCGATACTTCTCTACATGATACTGACACGTATCGTGCACACACGTCCAAGTTGCATGCAAACCGCAAACCGCAAACCGCAGGTGATGTATAACCAGTTGTGATCGCCGATGACTGGTGGTGGTGGTGAGTAGAAGGGTGGTATAACCCATTCGTAAACCTTGACAAGGGCTCAGGCTCAATATTTTCTGTGGTTTAAGCTTGTTTATATCTTTTCAGGCTCGGGTTTGGCTCATAAAAGTTAATTTGATAACATTATCGGTGGGGCTGTAAACGAGTCGAGTCGAGTCGAGCCGAGCCGAATCAAGCTTTACCTAATTTGTCTTGGGCTCGTGAACTTGAGCAAGGCTCAGGTTTGGCTCAAATTCATTAAAACAAATTGTGGATTTAGACTTGGTTTGGGGTCGTTCAAGTATTTAGGCTCAGTTCACGAAAAAAACTTAGGCTTAGTACAAATGCTTTAATATTGTTGATCAGGCCAGCCAATTGAATCCAATTTCACAATAGACGCTTGATTACGAGCGCATGTACACATTTTGGATATAGTCACATACACTGAATCATTCTAAAAGGCTGTAAAGGCTACACAGCCGTCTCTTTCACGTGTCAGTTGTCAGCAACTGCATACGATGATTAGACCGTTTGGTAAAAATGTAAGATTTGAAACGGTAGAAAGATATTTGACCGTTCTAATCACCAATAAGGCGATAGCTTATCAAGGAAGCTACATTTTGAATTTTGGCTTGTGGGGGAACGCCACGTGTCCCAAACCCAACAAACATGTTCCTTCTTTCCTTCTAAAATATTCAGAGGACTAAGGACTTATGTTCCCACGACACACTGCCTTCTGGGCACCCGAGGGAATGAGAATATTATTCTTCCATCGACGGACCTCATTTTACTCGAATGAAGTATTTAGGGGCATGCTACTCCTAATGGACTCTTCAAATAGTTATGATTTCAATAAATCCTCGAAGTCACATCTATTTGCTCTCTAGAACAGACTTCGAGTGATGTTAATACATCCCTTCACACATTTTAAAGGCACTTTTACTCAATGAAAGATCCTCGATGGACTATGCCTTCTGACTCAGGAGTCGCTCTTGGATCATATCCATAGACTTTGAAGGACCATTCTATATGCTTTGTTTTGAAGGATCACAAGTCAGATGTATTCCCACCGAGGGACAACCTCGACGGACGAATCCGAGTGTCCGAGGGACAATCTCGACGGACGAATTCGAGGGACATCCTCGACAGACGGGTCCAAGGGACAACTTCGACGGACTATTCCGAAGGAAGTCCTTTCCAGGCTAAACCACCTCCAGATGGTCAATTTGAATGAGGTATTTTCCCTCTTGCTAAAGGTGAATTCGAAAGAGGAATATCCCTTCCTCTTGAGACGAATTCCAAGCTAACCACCTCGAGAGGGTCAATTCGTCAAGAGCTTGTTACCAAAAAAATACTACGGATTTCCTCCTCCTCGAAGGACGCAAATTTGGGTTTACTCTCTCGAATGTTGTCTTTTATTCATCCGACTTACCAACTGGGGCTCAAAGTCATTTTCATGCATTCTAATGAACTGACTTCGAGCCATATCTTGGGACTTTCACTTCTAGAAAGCAAATCCTCAGTGGAAAGGGCTTTAGAAATTGAAAGCACGCCATCTTCAAACGTACTTCTTGAAAGACTGGTTTCCCCCGGACTTTGAGAACGTCCTCTCTCTTGACCTTATAAGAATTCACATGTCAACTTCTGAGTTCATCCAAGTAGAAGGCACTCGTATTGGTTACTGTAACTATAAACCTTAATGGATTTCAAGGTAATCCACTCCTTATTGAGACGATTGATCATGAAAATGAATTCCTTGACTAGACACTCTATATGGGTAATTCGAGAATACATTGATCACCTGGTAAGGATACAGTGGTACTTACGTTCCTTGAACGAAAATAGCCGCCAAAGGGAGTTCTCCTTCGAAATACTAATTCGGCAAAATACAGTGAATTGCCCTCTAAAAATGTTGTCTTGAGGCGGATTCTCAAAATGAAAAACACATGGTGAAAACCTCACCGACTTATAAAATATTGTTTTCTATCTTATCTAAAGGGGGTTTTGTCTTATCAGGAATGGCGGCAGGATGGTGACGTTGCTCATTGGAACTTGTGTGAAAGTGACACACGTCTTCAGAACTGTATCGCTCAAGTTCTAAAACAACCTTTTGCAGAGCAATTTTTTAGGTTTGAAATGATTTGGTATCTTTTATCTGGAAGTAACTTAGTCGTGTTGAAAGACACGCATCCCTCAAGATATTTTCTAGGAACACGTGTCACTCAAGATTTTCTTAGCACTCGAGGGTCCCCCTCTAAACGCTTGGTCGAGTGACACTTGTCCTACTGAGAGTGGAAAACTCTCTACAAATACCAGTGCCCATCGTCCATTGAAGGGCATCGATCAAAAATCTGAAATCTGAACTTAGAAACCCCGAAACCTGAAACAATAGTGAGAAGAAGACTTTAAAAGAGAAAGAGAGAAATCTTCAAACCTGTAAGGTTTTACTGCTCTGTGATTGCATTCACTCCCTTTCCTCAGTTATTGCAACCCATCTTTCCTGCTACCCCTTTCTCTTTGTCTTCTCCACAGCTCAGAGTTGACAAAGAACGCTCTTGACAAAACGGTTGCGCGACGGTTTAAGCTGTCTTGGGACAAACTTCCTACCTTATTCTCTGGTTGATGATTGTAATCAATTCTTATATATAGTAGTTGTCATTATCTTCTAATATATTTAGTTTGTTACAAATCAGTCATCACCAATATCATAATATATTAATTACTATTATTATTTATAATATAATATATAAATATGGATGCATAATCTCGTATACAAATAAAGTCGAGCTTTAACTAAGTCGAGTCTATTCAAGCTCAGCTCAAACTCGTTAAAATGATGAGCTTTTCTCTAGCTCAAGCTTGGCTCACAAGGCCTAATTATAGAGCTCAAGCTCAGGTCGAACCTGCTTGTTGACAGCGCTAATTTTTGGGTAAAATGAGTTCAAAGCTTGTTAATTTTATTACCAAGCTATAAATCTATAATTGGGCATATATAACTTTTAAAAAAATAAAATTTTCAGGGGAAAAAAAAAAAAAAAAGAGAACTATAAGTTATAATATTATTTTAAGATTTATTGATATTATTTTTTTTATAAATAATATAAATTGTTAAATGCATTGTATAACAAATAATGGGGGCCTATCTTTAACGAGCTGAGCCCTCCCATACTCGATTTAGCCTCCTTTAAGAAAATGAGCTAATACAGGGTGTAAGAGGTTTTTCATTTCTCTTTGTTTTATAATCCTCCTTGGCCATCTAATTATTTTAATACCGCAAACCTTTTATTACAACAAAAGGAACGCAAGATGCATAAATCAAAAGAGCTGTGCATGAAAGAAATTACTCCCACCCTTAAATTCTTTGTCAATATAATTTAGGGATGGCAATAGGGTGAGTAAAAAGAGTAACCCACTAATCCACACTGGTGCGTTCAACTGGCAGTCAGTACTCTGGTATCAAGTTCGAGTCTCTGGACTATCTGATATAAGGCTCTTGTGAGTAGGGTCATGTATCCGTGGTTTAACCGTATCCCCACAAAGTGGGGTCGGGGGTTCCACGTAACAAAACAAAAAAAAAAAAAAAGTAACCCCACTTCGTCCTACCACTAATGATTAGGATTTGGTCATCTATAAATCCGGTTCAGATTGGACTCAATTTGTTCCTAACCTGTCCCGTTGTCATTCACCTATATTTTAATTATATAAAATTTATCTACAAAATTATATATTTAATTTAAAAAAACTTAATTGTAATATGTCTTACATTTGGATCAAACCCGAGCGACTTGTAACCGACCCAATAAAGTTAGGAACGGGTTTGGTATTAGGGGACTCACTTAGGGGCGAGTTAAGGTTTCTCAGAACCCACCCCGAACCCGCTCCTTTGCCATACATTGGAGCCCATCTCAGTAATTGTATTTGTGGACTTTCATTAGTTCTCGTAGTGGATTTCAAATTTTCATTTTAAGCCCAAAACTCAACCCATTCAAGCCGAGTCCAGAATAATATGAAGTCAATCCATGAGTCCATGACAAACTTAGTCAAAAAGGAGTAGTTTTCAGTAAATCTAAACAAAAGTATGGGCTTTTAGTAATTTAACATCTTCCGGGAAACCTGAGCTAAAGTTGAAACTTAAACTATAGCTATAGGTAGGTAGCTGGGGACCACCGAAGATTATATAAGCAGAGAGGGAAAATCAACTACCAACGTACTCTTCAAGGACTCTTCTCTTCCACCAAAAAAAAAAAAACGACTCCTCTTCCTCTCTAGCTCTCTCTCTCTCTCTCTGAACTCAAACCCTAATTTTTCTTTCTTTCTTTCTTCTGCTATTTGAAGGCGAAGGCCTTAAAAGCCTAGAACTCAACCTGCTCGCTCTGTACCATTTCTAAAACCCTAACAACAACAATGCCGGCAAAACGCTCGCGCATTGTTAGATCTTCGAGCCTTGGAGAGATCGATGTTTCCAATCACACGCGATCGACTGAACCTCCGGTGACACAGTGGGGGAAACGACCAGCTCCGGCTGCTGTTGCAAAACCAGTTCAGAATGTGACGAACATTTCGAAGCCGTCGGTTGCGAAACAGGATCAATCTTGCCGGTGGGTTCTTACGCTGGCTTCGCCGGATCGGGATATTGGTAAGGAGATGTCTGCGATGAATACCGATGGTCGGGTTGGGGGATTTCTTGAGTCATGTTACTACTGCAAGAGTAAGATCGGAGAGAAAGATGAAGTGTTCATGTATAGGTAATAGAGAGCTTCTTTCTTTCGTTGTTTTGCTCTGTTTTTCGTTTCGTGTTTTGAGATTCCGCGAAAGCTTCAATGATAACATTTTGTGCTAATCACATTTCGTTTGCTTCCTGTGATCTATTTTAGTTTTAAGTTCGTTCGTTTTAGCTTACTGTAATTTTTCACCATTCTTGATTAGTTCTTTCTTGTTTTATGGACCTGGCATCAACGCTAATCAAGTCTGTGTAATCCTTCAAATTAATATTTAGTTTTAGCATTTCTTCATTTGAATTTAAAACTTCATCTTTAAGGTTGCCATAATTTTCAGTGCAGAATGATACTTTGAATAGTGCGGGAAACTATGATTACGAAATGTTCATGAAATAATTGTTGGCTTGTCTTTGCTAGAGAATTGCTGATGGATTGTGTTAATTACAAATATCCGTTCTTCTTTCTGTTTGTTCTTCTATGTCAAAGGAGAAAGATTCTAGTCTGCCTCACCAGGTTTAGTTGCCTGGTGAGCATGGACTTTTCTGTCACATGGAGCAATGATGTGGCTATTCCAAATTGTCCATCTCATGGTGTAAAGGATCGGCCAATCCAACTTGGGATCGGCTCGGGACGAGTCATGATCCCAAGCCGATCCCTAATTTATTAAAAATTCTCTGACTCGGTCCGAAACTGAGTCAGATTGGACGATCCAATATGGAACATCCAGCATCCCTCAAAAAGTTTCTTTTCAAAAAAATAAGTTGGGCCATGTTTTGGATCGCCGATCCAACTTGTATCGGGCCAGGATGATCTCCGATCCGATACCGAGTTTAACATTATGGTCCACCTGGCATGGTTTCCTCTAGATAGGGCACGCGGATAATGTTTCAACCCACATCATCCTAGTAATACATACATGTATAATAGATTTTTTTTTTTTTTTATTATTATGTGTAACAGCATCCATTGGATTTTTAAAA
Organism: Pachysandra terminalis; assembly: GCA_031762675.1. NCBI lineage: Eukaryota > Viridiplantae > Streptophyta > Magnoliopsida > Buxales > Buxaceae > Pachysandra > Pachysandra terminalis. The sequence goes on along the minus strand of JAUPMG010030470.1, from coordinate 6,740 downwards.
TTTTGAAGTTTAGCATAGGAAAGACTTTAGATTTAGGAGAGGCCTTTTTGCCAAGTGTTAAATGTTTCTCATGCTGAAATTTAAGAGTGTGGTGGGGTCCACTAAAGGTACACATGGACAAGTGAGTTCTCTTCAAATAAGCTGCCATGTGTGAAATCCGTGCCTCACTGGGTTTATAAGTCTAGAGCGTTTCACCAGACAACCGTCCTCTATATTAAATATTAGCCGACTTCAAAACTCGTTATAATTATTTTATGCCGAGAATAAACCAGTGGATCTAATTGAACATGTTTATTTCATCTGATTTGGTTCATAGCTTGAAGATGAACATGTTATGTTTCTTCCTATCCTTAATCTTTAGCTCTTTCTTTGATTCTTAATTTTCATGTATTGGTGATTGCAGATTATTCCTTTTGTTGTATTGTGCTTCATCTATGTATTGAAGTCATATATACATGGTTTACATACCGAGTAAAGTTTTGTTTTTTTTCGCTTTACTTGCAATTTTTGCACTGAGATTTGATGATGCAGTTACTTGCGTGCGTTTTGTACCCCTGAATGCCGAGCTAGACAGATTGCTCTGGACAAGGAAGTGAAGAAAGATTCTGGAGAATCACCTCGCATGACCATGACTGAGAACCGCTGGACGACCAATGTGAAAAATCAGATTGGTGATCAATATGGGAAATGACTCTGATTACTTTCTGCTGGATGAACAAGGTGAAAAATCAGATTGGGGCTCAAAATGGAAACCGTGCAGCTGCTTAGTCTTGTATTTAACACCAAATTCTTCTACAAACTGCAGCAGTGCACAGCTATCAGGTTTTTGTTGATTGGCTTGCACTTTTGTATAGAAAGGGGCATCATTAGCACTTAGTTTCTCATGGCAAGTTCTTGGGTCTTGTGCAGTTAAATTTTTTTTTTCTTAGAAGATCAGAAATACCATGCTGCCTTTAAAAGGAATGGATTTTATTCTGTATCTTTGACTATGCTCAAAATTTCTGCTATGAATGCCAAGATTTACCAATTTCCAGTATATTGTATGCTTATGTGATGAAATATAGCAAATCAGTAATGGAATTTATCAATTCTGAAGTCATGCATGTTCTCTGAATGTTAGTAATGGAATTTATCAATTCTGACTTGTGACTTTCAGTTTATAAACCTGTGCCTATATGATGGAACTCTACACACACACAACCACACTTATGGCTTTCAGTTTATAAACCTGTGGAGCACTTCTATTCACTATTCAGGAGGCAGTATTTTTGAGTTTCAAATCATGCTCACTATAGCAAATCAGAATGCAACTGCAGCTTTATCATGAACATATGTTTAGAGGATGCACTTATATTACTTTTAATAATATGTTGCTTATTATCTAAAGCGAAAGAGAGAAAAAAAAAATACTATATAAAATAAAATTATTATTCAGTGTTGCTTGCTTGTACATCTACTGAACCAGAATTTGACTATTGATGCTTCTATTGATCAGATGTGAGTTGATAGCATTTCCAAGATCTCTATCTTGCTTAGAAATATCACTAATGCATGTCACAAAGTTTGCATCATTATACTATAACAGGGCCAACCGTATATTTATGGATCTTGATTGCCTCTATTTGCAACTTCTTGTAATGGATAATTCTTATACACAGCATTTTCTTTAACAATATGGATTTCAGATTATCACCAATACTAACATTATTTTTTCTTATTGTAAGCCATCAATACCAACTTTATTGCCATTAACAGAGAAGCTTTTCAACAATCTGACATGAATTGCTCAAATATTAAGACACTTCTTACTACACTTGTTTCCTTTTTCTTTTTATTTTTTACATCGGTGTGTGTGTGTGTAACTTCTGATCATACATTGCTATTTGTTTATTAAGACTGCCTAGACCTGGTTGGCCTTTGGATGGTAAATATCAGAACCGAACCCTGAAGTTATTCTACATCACTACTTTGATCAATTAGGTGCTTATTCTTTGTAGCTCAAATTAGAGCATATCTTCTTGGCTTTGTTTTGAAGGATACAGCTTTCTCTACTTCTCCCCTTTAGCTTACTTCTCAGACTGGAGGATCCAATATATTATGAATCATAAAGTTTTTTAGGATGCAGCATTGGATTATAGTTGGTTGTTGCAGATCCTTAAACTAGCAGGTCATATATGGAGGCTCGCTCGCATATATCAGAAACTAGACAGGACAAACGGGTCGAACAAATGATCTGATGACCTCGAGGAATATAAGGTACTTTCCAATTTTTTTAATTAAATTTTATTAAAATTAGCGATGATGAATTTACCTTATCTTACTGGGATAGTTGCTGAGGGTTTGCCCCTTCTAGGTTTATTGTTTAGGGCATGTCTCCTACATTGTATGTGATTAATTACTGAAAAGAGACAAGGGAGATTAGATCATCTTCTTTTAATGAATTTTGATGACTAGTTTAAGATGTGATGGGTTAAGTGGACTTGTACGGATTGGGTTCTGCAGAATCCGAATCCGATTTGTTAAGAAATCTACTAGATCTGGATCCAAATCCAACGGATCTTCATAAATTCTATTTGAATTCATTTATGATCAAAAATTTGATTTGATACAAATATCAATTAATGTATGTGCAAAATCCAAGTCTAAAACAGAAGAATACTAGAAACTAGGATTTTTTTTGTTTGTTTGTTTTGTTTTGTTTACAAGGTAATGTTAGTATGTATCACGAGTATTGATACCATGTAATTATAATGTATAAAAGTATAATCGAATTCAATTTTAATCAAATTGGATTTATATAGATCCATATTCGATTCGATTATAATAGGATTTTTTCAGAGTTATATCTTAATTGGATTTTGGATCGAAAATATCACTGAATCCCCGCTATAATTGGATCGGATTTGGGTCATGATCCGAACCCGCATTGGCCTGAACCTGGTCTCAATTTTAGATTTGGACTCGGCACATACTTGATCATTCCAACACATCAAATGCAAAATTCAAATACATTTGAATAGTAGTAGTAGTAGTGTTGTATTTTTCTTTAAAAGAAGAAAAAGAAAAGAAAAAACAAGAGAGGAAGAATCTCAATCAACGTGGGACTGTAGGAGTGGTCATATAGTTTTGTATGGTTGGGTTGAAACGTGGGAAGACGTGCTCTTTTTGTTTATTTGGTGTGGTTTTGGTAATGTCCTTTAAAAGCGGATCGCTTGCTTCAGAAATCGGAAACCAAGTTGCCTTCTCATTTAGATTCTTTGTCTGCCTCTCCTCTCTCTCTTTACTGACTCTGTAAAACTAAAGAAGACTAGAGCCAATAGGTTTTCAGAGAACAATAAACTATAGAATGAATGTGGAAACCTGAACCATTTTTTATTTTTTTATTTTTTTATTTTTTTATTTTTTGAATTCATAAGAACCTATAAGGATCTAATATTTCACTAAATTTTAGAATGCAATCACCAAAATTTCATGTAATATTTTTGTGTTATTTCACCCAAATAAGTATACTTCAACCGTTGGTTTTCAAGTATTTCAGTTGATGAAACTTTTAGATGAAATCACCGAAATTTCACAAAATATTTAAGGCGTTGTGTCACTCTATTTTTTGTATGTTATGATTTATGTGTAATATATTTTTGGATACATATATACATTGTATTTTTTTGATATTATAAAATAATATTTTATTCATTTTAAAGTTTTATATCATTTCACATCATTAATAAGAGCCTTATTTATTATTTTTTTAAATAAAAATTAATATTCGTAAATAGCACATATTTCAATAAATAGATCTTTTCCACTAATTAATTTTATATTTTTTTATTTGAGAAGTTATCAAAATAAATAATTATATATATACATATAATTTGGGTCTACCTTTTAAGTTTTTTTTTTCTTTTTTGGTATTTATTTCAATGGTTGAAATTTTCGAAAATTAAAAATTATGCTATAGGCCGTATATTATGTTAGAAGTAAAATAAAAAATAGAAAGGGGGTCCCAAAGTCCCATCTAACTGATGTTAAGTAAGAGAGAGATTACCCATCTGTCAAATCAGTATTTTGGAATTGGTGGGCTGGGAACCATAGGGTTAAACTCTCAGATAGTAAAAGTAAAAAAAGCAGGCATGTTTCCTGCTACGCATCGCGTCTTCTTTTTTTTTTTTTTTTTGTTTATTATTATTATTATTATTATTATAAAAGATACTTTACTCTGTCACACCAGCTTTGATCGTCTTGTTTCATCACATGGAAGAATAATCTAACTAACCAAATCACCTATTTAACAAGAGACTCTTTGGATTAACTACATATATAATCTGAGATTGACTGAATGTACAAGTTGAGAAGTGGAGTTCTCCAAATGAACTTCCAAGTAAAAAAACTATTTTCTACTCCTGGGGCATCTATAAAAACATACTGAAGATACAGGTTTGGTACAACTTATAAGTAAGTTACAATCTTGATAGAATAATTGATAAAGATTTGGATTGATTTTGAAAGTATGGATTTGATTTTAAATTTTTATCAAAACGAATTAGATTCATTTTTATGTATTTTTTATTTAAATTCTCAATGAGATCTCTTTATAATCACCAAAGATTTATCAATAAATAAATTTCTCTTCGAGATATCAAAGCAACACATAATCTTCTCAACTTATAGCCTTTCTCAGTCCTCATCGGAACTCAAATCGTCTGCAATATAATTGAGCGATGCACCACAAGGGAACCCGTATATGATCCAACCCAACCTATTACTATCTATATCTAGAGCTGTCAATAGGTTGGATTCACGTCGGGTTTGTATTGGGCACTAATTATTTATACTCTATTCATATAAAACACCTAAATTGTTTAATCTCCTATTTAATATTATAAATACTGTACAAAATAAATAATAAATAAAAATAAAAAATTATTTAATTTATTTGTAAAAATATTATATTTTGATATAAAATTATTGTATTTATCAATAAGTAAATAAAAATATAACGACCCAATATGTTAAAAAGTTCAATCCAGACTCACCTTGTCAACTATATCATAACCAAATTCTTGAAAGCTATATATAAAAATAGAATTTTGAATTACCTTAATCAATAATCAGTCCCAACCAAACACACCCCAATTTCATAACAGATCATAGGACCACCCACACGTGGCACCCAATCTTGAATTTTCATTTAACTATAGTTTTGACTATGAATCACCAACCACACAAACAAAAGAAAAGTCAAAAGAATTTGGAATTTTGGACCCTCTCCTTTTAATATTTCCATTCAATTCCCCAGAATTACTTTTCCTTGTCTGTTCTAGTTTTCCTTTCTTTATTAAAACTGAAAAGAAAATTCTCCATAATTATTGAAAACTTAACAGAGAGAAATAGAGAGAATTGTGAGTTCCTTTACTGGTAAAAAAGTAAACCTGCCAACACCTGTAAGCTGTTGTGTGCTCTTTTGTTCATCTTACATCAAAAGAAATGAAAACAACTATTAGGAATGAGAATGAAGATCATCAACAAAACTACCTTTTGCAGTAAAATCATTAGCAGATTCAGATGAAGAAGAAGACTTCTCAGACCTATCATAACTTCAAATTTCTCCTTTATCACTTTGGTAATGAATATCCACCACATCCCCCCCTCTGAACCACTCACTTCCCCTTCTTTCTTTTTATTTTTTTTTGATGAAAAAAAAAATCATTATTTTGATCATCTTACATCTAATTTGAAACAATAAGAAATTAAAAAAAAAAAACTTTTCCTTTTCTTTGTACAAAAGAATAATCCCAAACAAAAAAAAAGGAAAGAATCATGAATAAAACAATCCATCTATACCCACTTGACCCTTTTGGGTAGTTCATCCTGCAAAACCATATTTTTTTTACCTATATTAGGTGGTGTTAGATATTTTCCAAGTTAAGTAGATGCTAATTGAGTAACTTATTTTTACCTGATTTGTCAACTAGAATGTTGATGATTGGGACGATAACGAATGGAAGACGAATTGAATCAGGTTAGTTATCGACAAAATTTCAAAACCTGTGACTCCTGGAATAAGGAAAGAAAGGAGAGAATTAGACAAAACAGTTAAGAAATTAAATGGATTTGATTTTATAACAAGAATTGCAGTAAAACACAGAAAACCAAACATGTTATAAGGACACAAACCTTTATGGGTTTGTTGTTTTTGAGGAAGAGTTTCTTCACAACAATCCCAGCCTGCAATAAGGGACCATGTGACAGGAGTGAGAATGGGAACAAGAGAGAGATCTGCTCAACAAAAGTTGAAAGGAAAGGCGACGAAATTTACAACCACATGTTCATGAAAAAGAATATTAATATGATAAAAGCAGTTGAATCAAGATAAAATCGAAATGGGTCATAACCGGATTGATTGAAGCGACGAATAATGAGCCTTGGGTGAAGAACTCACAAGCAAATGGCCATTCTTCTCTCCTAGGATTTGATAATTGCCTCAAGCCTGATTGCAGCCCACAAGAACCACTTCAATTATAATAAAGAACAAGAACTTGATTTAAATCGCTTATCATTCTCTCGTTTCGGTAACTTACCTTGTATGGTAATTGGAAACAATCAAGCAATGCCTTCAATTCTTCGATTAAGTCTGAGATGTACAACTTAAGTATCCCACGACAATTCCTGGATCCTCCATCCTTCAAAAGAAACTAAGTTCAGTGTAACCATGTGGGTGTGGCAATAGCTCTTCTACCTGA
>JAUPMG010030459.1:0-14701 GCA_031762675.1 Pachysandra terminalis | reverse complement strand
TAGGTTTTAGGAGTGTTCTTATTGAGGGAAGTTCTGTCTAGGAGTCTGGGACTTAAGCAATCCATTGTGATTCCCCAATCTTTCCTGGAAACCAACTTGATAGAGCATTCAGAAGGAAAACTCATATCCTCCAACAATATATATATATATATGTGTGTGTGTGTGTGTGTTATGGCTGATAAGGTATATTGTTTTCCCATAGATTGACATTGTTGCTCGGTTCTTATAGCTTTATAACAACAATATTGTTTTTAGCTCTCGTCAATTCGGGTTTGATTTACATGTATCTTGATTTCGCTCTTTTTCTTTTGTTTTTTGAAGTAGTAATATTTATATAATTGATAGTTTTACTAATTGGTATTAATTTACAAAACTTGGACATATAAATTGACACACAAAAGTAATGGCTTATCCATCATCATGGATCCAACAAGTTTGTAGAAGTAGTGAATCATAAACAAATTTTTGGCATTTGAAAACAGAGATTTAAGAAAAAATAGCTGGAGAAAGACCAAGAATATACATATATGTCGTTCTCTATAAATTATTGTAGAAGATCAAGTTCAAATCTATATAGCTAAGCTAAATCTGTAGGATAACTAGATTGACAATACAATTAAATTTGAAGGATTGGCGGACAATACCCACATACACAAATGGGAACAAAATTAACACTCAAATGGGAAAAGAATTTATTACTTAAATTGTGTATCTAAGTATAGAGCTCTGTAGTGGGTATTTTTGTAAGGAAGTCACCAAGTGTAATATTACTGACCGACGGGAACCTAAATCAACGAGTGATCGTATCCCGTCTCTAGAAGAACCAAAGAGTCAAACTGGTGGACCGTCTAACACCGGTCGAACCAGGCTAAGGGAGCTAATGGGTCAAGGTATTGGAACTTGTCCAACCCCTAGGGCTCTAATTGAGTTTATGACTGAACCTTTTGCAGGTTGCCTACGTACCCAAACAGGGATCAAGTCAGACGTAGTTCAAGGTCTGGTAATTTTTGCAAAGGTCTCCCCCCTTTTTTCATCATCATCTTCCCTAATGAGGGAAGCGAGCCAGTATTTATTGCTTTTGAAAGAAAGTTAACTGCAGTTAGAATTCCTAACCACCGTTTCTAACAGTGGTTAAAACGTTCACCTGGGGTAGTACACATCATGTACCCGAGTCTCTTAGGAGGACCAATCACAAGTCATTTGGATAATTACAGGTATGCGACTGAGAGACCGTGACATAGCCTATAACCCCAAATACGGCCAAGTGTTGGCGAGCTTTACGACACCTCGATATGGGCGTTGGCGATCAGTAGATATTCGTGGTAATGAAAGTTGTTTAGCCTTGGCATCGTTGAGACTGTCTAGTCTTGACGCCATCGAGACTACTAGTCTTAGTACATTCGAGGTCCTCGAACCTTAGTACTTTTGAGACTGTATGACTTTCTTCGTCATTGAGCATCGCTCTAAGCGGTGGTAATATCAACTTCTACGTCTTAGAGCATCGCTCTATACGGAGGTAGTATCACCTTCTACGTTTTAGAGCTCCACTCTAGACGGAGGTAGTATCACCTTCTACGTCTTAGAGCTTCGCTCTAGACGGAGGTAGTATGACCTTCTACGTCGTTAAGCGTCGCTCTAGACGGATGTATGTATCGCCTACGACGTCTTCGAGCATCCCTCTAGACAGAGGTAGCATTTCCTACGATGTTATCGAGCATCGCTCTAGACGGAGGATTATATCGCCTATGACGTCATCGAATCTCGCTCTAGACGGAGAATTGTATCGCCTACGACATCATCAAGTCTCGCTCTAGACAGAGGATAGTATCGCCTACGACGTCATTTAGCATCACTCTAGACGGAGGATATTGCCTACGACGTCATCGAGCATCACTCTAGACGGAGGTAGAATCACCTACGACGTCATCAAGCATCGCTCTAGATGGAGGATATCGCCTACGAAGTTATCGAGAATTGCTCTAGACGAAGGTAGTATTGCCTACGACATCATTGAGCATCGCTATAGACGGAGGTTATCGCCTACGACGTCATCGAGCATCGCTCTATAAGGAAGTAGTGTCGCCTACGACATCATCAAGCATCACTCTAGACGGAGCTAATATCAGCATGCTGTTGTAGAGTATCGACGTCTTACATCTTCCAGAGTTGTCTCTCCCCTTTAGATGTAAATTCATATCGATGTATCGACGTCTTACATCGTTCAGAGCTGTCTGTCCCTTTGGATGTAAGTTCATATCGACATATTTACCGAGATGCATGTCTTTGGTAAACGTGAAGCGCACCTCTAAGACTTTCAAGAACCCGAGGAGTTGTCCCATCGCAGGTGGGCGCCCTCGAGTATGATTTGAGAGGATGTCCCAACATAAGTGGGACTCTCAAGAACCGGAGGGGTTGTCCCATCGCAGGTGGGCGCCCTCGAGCGTGACCTGAGAGAATGTCCCAACACAAGTGGGACTCTCAAGAAACGGAGGGTTGTCCCATAGCAAGTGGGCGCCCTCGAGTATTACTTGAGAGGTATTTCTGCATCAGCATCCTGCTGTAAAGTGGTCTGACATCCCGTTGTGGAGTACCTGTTGATATCAGCATCATTGTATATTCATTATAAGGGTGTTGATCATTCTATGATTTATTTAATAAAAAGGGTCATCACGGTAGCGCACTACCTTCTCCTTATATCTATGATTTGGTCGTATATTCCTTGAACCGACCGGGGTTCTTCCTTGGGAAGTTCCTGAGGGTTATACCCATAGATATCAGTGGGGATCTTGCTACGAGTCGATCATAGTCCTGATACATGGCGGTCTCTTATTGGGCTATCTGCCCTTTACCATTTTCTATATCTACATTTCAGTCCCCTTGACCACGACGATTATCTTCAAGATATTGGCGTGGTCATGGTATAGTTCGAATAACATTGTCACTACATGCCGATCACTGCCCTTGAGCATTGGCGTGGCATGGAGATGTATCTCTTAGTTGGCATCCCGCCATGTGGTAAAGAAACGCAGCTCTAAGTCGGAATCCCGTTGTGGAGTATTGTCATCCCACCATGGAGTATAGAGACGGATCTCTAAGTCGGCATCTCGCCGTGGAGTATTGGCATCCCACCATGGAGTATAGAGACGGATCTCTAAGTCGATATCTCGCCGTGGAGTATAGGCATCTCACCATGGAGTATAGAGACACATCTCTTAGTCGGCATCCCGCCGTGGAATATTGGCATACTACCATGAAGTGTAAAGACGCATCTCTAAATCGGCATCCCACCGTAGGGTATTGGCATCCCACCATAAAGTATAGAGACGCATCTCTAAATCGGCATCCCGTCGTAGGGTATTGGCATCCTGCCATGTAATATAGAGACGCATCTTTAAATCGGCATCCCGCCGTTGGGTATTGGCATCCCGCCATGTAGTATAGAGAAGCATCTCTTAGTCTGCATCCCGCCATGGTCATGTGGTAATATGATGATCATCATTGACGTACGTTGTTCGCCGCTAGGACCAATCCCCTAGTACTAGGATATGTGTTTGATCCTTCCCCTTTTTATTTTTGGGCTTTGATACATATACTAGTTTCCAAGAACTAGGTAATATTAAATCATAATGGTAGTGCCTGGCGCCACCTCATCTGCAGGATAGGGCTACCTTTGATGCCCCCATGCTCCTGGGGTCTAGCGCCATAGGATCAGTCCTCACAGGACTTAATAGTTTTGTTTGACTAAGTCAATAAATTTTGAGTTTTCCTGACACCACATCACCTGCAGGCAAAGACAGCCTTTGACGCCTCCTTGCTCCCGGGGTCTGGTGCAAGTACTATCAGTTTGACCAGATTGATACAGTAGTATTAGTACAACAGGATTGATACTAATAAATAAATAATTTTTTTTTGTCTGACGCCACCTCACCCGCAGGCAAGGGGTTGTCTTTAGTTTTATTAGCTTGACAGGACTAATACAGTAGTATCAGTGTGACAGGACTGATACGGTAGTATCAGTTTGACATGAATGATACATTAGTATCAATAGATACTAATTATTAATAAAAAATTGTTTTTCCAGTGCCACCTCACCCGCAGGCATGGACTGCCTTTGTTACTATTAGCTTAACATGACAGATACAGTAGTATCAGTGTGACAGGATTGAAAAAAAATTGCCAATAAATAAATAATAATTTATTTTCTTGGCACTACCTCACCATCGAGTAGCCCCCTGTGACGCCTCCTACTACTAGGTCTGAAACCAATAGTATGAATCCCATAGAATTAATAATAATTATTTAAATAAATAAATAATTTATTTATCTGGTGCCACGTCACCCGTTTGAAATCAACTCTCGACCCAGTATCAACTCACAAAGTTGAGATATGTTATTTGGGATGTCAATATTCTACGCATCAATGCTCTGCACATTGAAGCCTCCGCACGTAATGTACCATGTGTCAAAACCAATTTTTTTTCTCTTCTTTTATTTTTTTTTGGTTGGGTGTGAAAGGCTGGCCGTAATGCTTTTGATTTCTTTTTTTTATTTTTTCTTCCTAAAACCCGTAGTCTCAAGTCGCCATGATGTCATGGCTTTAAGCTTAAAGACATGTTGACGTTAGTCATGATGTCATTGCTTTAAAATTTTATTTTAAAACTTTTTTCATTTTGCCTTTTACGCTACAATGGCCGAATTGAAATAACATCAAGAATTTTTTCTGTTTTTTTGTTGCATCATACCTCTGCTTGCAGCACGATTGACAGGACTCATACCAGCAGCAATATTAGCTTGCAATATCAGTTTGCAGGATTGATAATTTTTTTTTTTTCCCTAAGGAATTCCTACAATAGTATTGGCACGACGTCAGGCTTTTGCAATTTTTTTTTTTTTTTTGTCGTCCAAGCATATGAGTGTTAAGGAGAGTATTTTTTTTTTTTGGCCATCCATCGACTTGAGTATTTTTTTTTATTTGTTTTTACGCCATGCCTTTCCTACATCAAGATTAGTAGGACTGATACCAGCAGCAGTATCAGCTTGTAGTATCAGCCTGCAGTATCAATTTGCAGGATTGATACTTTTTTTTGCCTCTGCCTGCAGTAGGATTGGCATGACATTACTGATGACATCATGCCCTTGAGTTTTTTTTTTTTTACATCAGATACGTGCTGTTAGTTCAACAGCACTGATCATATTATCACAGTAATAAATAAATATTTTATTTACCTGGTGCCTCTTCATTTGCTTGGAATCAGCTTTCGGCGCGGGTACCAACTCCCACAGAGTTGGGATATGTTGTTAGCCCCCCTTGCTACTGGGCTTTGATGTCTGTATCAATCCCACAAGACTGATAATAAATATCATTCTCTTGCTTTGGGGAATTACTGCCCGATCATCATTGGTACCGATCCTCCTCGAAATCAATTATCCTCGGGGTCAATCCTCTTCGTCATCCTCAGGACCGATCCTCCTCGGGATTAATCTTCATCGGAATCAATCATCCTCGAGACCGATCCTCCTCAGTATCAATCATCTTCGGGACCTTATATTATATTTGGGCATCATAGCCTTCCTGATGTATTAGAGGTAACCGCATATGCTCATTTAGAAACGTTGGATCGAAATAAAATGCACCGCGCACATTAAAACATCAAATAGGCATAACTTTCGGCTCCAGTGTAGGAATTTGACTTATAATACCTTTTGAGAAAGCCCTCGACAAGATCTACAAGATTCACTACTATACTGAGATATGAGACGAGTTTCAGTCATTTAAAGTCGTTTGGACCCCCAAAACGGCCTCCTTGTGATCAATCCTCCTCAACACCGATCATCCACGAGACTTTTGCTGAAGTCATCAACAGTTAATCCTTGGAATTTTGCTGAAATCCTCAAAAGCCAATGTGTGCGCACATACTTTTCTTATTCTTGCACTGTTTTGATCAATTGCATAATCTGTTTGGTCTTTCTCTTATAGGTGCAGCTCATAGGCCATGATGGCTCATCCTCCAAGTACAATCAACACCCCATGGGTAGTCCCCCAGTTCTTGTTCCAGATGAGGAAATATCGACCTCTAATCATGAGGTTGAAGAAGATGAAGGAAATGATGCCGATGAGGGCCAAACTCATAATTCCTGCCCCATCAATATTGAAGTTGACTTACAACATCACAAGCTCGGCTTGAGTAAGATGGCGTTAGTGGCAGCAGTCTCTCTTAGTATTTCCCTTGCATCACGCTCGACTGAGAGAGGCGAGACTTTGATTTTTTCTCTTGCTAGTGTATGTTTCATTCTAAGCATATCTTTTGCTTATGTGAAGTAATCATTTTATCTCTTCCAAGGGAGTCCCCCATGCGTCAATATTCTCTTACTCGTGGTGTTAGGGACACTACTACTGATATTCTTTTTGCAAGTATATGTTTCACTCTAAGCATATCATTTGCTTATGTGAAGGCATTGTCTTATTCTTTGCAGATGAGTTCCCCAAGCATCAATGTCCTTCCACTCCGGGTGTAGGGGATGCTAATACAGATACTCCCTTTGTAAGGGAGGAGACTCCTATTGCTTCTCCGGTATCTTCGAGAAAATCATCGTCCAAACGACAAAGGAGAGAGAGTAGTCCTCACACTCCCCTAGTGTCAACTCCTTCTAGACAAGCGAGGATTTTTGATCCAATCATGGACATACTACCAGGATCTTCGATTCCCGATGATGAGGGCGTTCGTGCTGTTGACGCCTCTAGTGAGGGTGGTCATTCTCATGATTCTATTGATGATGGACTCTTGAATCCTGGAAGTATGGATACTTATGCTAATCCCCTCCTTCCTTCTATTGAAGCGGACAGTCGCTTTCTGCTTGTAGAGAAGATCAACATTCCTTCTGCTTACGGTTCAACTCTTCGAAGAATCGTTGATCATTATGGTGATCCTAGTAATGAGATATCTTTTTTAAGTCTTCGTCTTCGAGCCTTCTTCTCCTCAACTGTATGTTCGCTGGTTAGATGTCTGCAGGAAGCACGACTTTCTGCTCTTACCATGGAAGATCTTCATGATATGCGAAAAGAGCTAGAGGATCCCTTAGCAGCTAGGATGAAGCTAGATTGGTTGATAACGCACTTGGACGCCATGGAGAGAGGCTTGAGGGTTTCTTCTACTACCCGTCAGGACTTAGAGTCCCGTGTAGCCAATCGCGAAGCTAAGATTGAGGCATTGCGCGTCCAACTTCTAGAGGTGCTAGCAACGTTAGATTGATGTAGATTGTCGGTAGTAGTATAGATATCTATGTTGTCAGTGTTCTGTTTTTTTCTCGAGTATTTGACATTTTGTATGTAGTTAGAAACTCATATTGGTAATGAAAGAACTACAAATTATCCCTATGAACTTGAGCATAAAAGAAAATGAAATAGACTAGTCTAGTAAATGATACAACATTTTCTCTCGATTAAAGTAATTGCCATATGGCGAAGTAGACTTCCCCTTAGACTTCAATGCAACATCGCCCTTTAAGGTCATAGTATGTCTGGTACGCCTTGCTGACTCACAAAGGCGAGTGAATGTATCTATCTTCAGATTCTCCAGCACTAGACTGTAGTCCTTCATCATTCCGTTGATGCACATATGTACTAGGTTGTCTTCTGTGGCTGTCTCACGGCAGTCAACTGCAAGGTCATGGAATCGCCTCACATATGGCTCAAGCCCTTCATCAGATTTTTGCCTCTCCTTTCCGAATTCCATGAGGGTCAAACGTTCCTCCACGATAAAGAACTTTCATCTCCTCCCAGTTAATGATAGATGCGTGGGGAATATTATCATACCAAGTGTAGGCATGATCAGTAAGAGATCGGGAAAACTCCCTCAGCTTTAGTTCATCATCACCTACAAATGGTCTCATAGCACTGGTGAACTTGGTCACATGTTCTTTTGCATTGCCTGATCGTCCATTATACTGTGGCATGAAGAACGGTACTACATACCCTACAGGATATGGCTTCTTCATGATCGCCATCGAGTACGAAGGTCTGGTATCGATGTTAAACTCAATAGGCTTCTCCTTCTCCTTCTGCATGAGACTCATGAACTGCTCTCGAGTCATGAAACCACTCTTGTTCACAAAGTCTGATTGAGGCGCACTTATTGGAGTAGTCACAGGAGTTACCACATGTGTTGTAGGTGGTGTTCTCTCCTTTGTTGGCTCCGTCGGTGGTGTGGAGATGTGACTCTCCCATGTGATCATTGTCTGCAATAGATCCAGTATCTTTTCCTATGCTTCTTCCATCTTATTCATCTTTATTCTCATCATTTTCGTCTGATCATCACGATCATAAGGGTAGTAGTCTACATCTTGTTCTTCTTCCAGCTCCTGTAGGTCGTCTGGTAGATTTGCTTCGCGTCTCTCCTCCTCAGCAGGAGGAGATGATACTTCTACTTGCTTCATGGCCTTCGATTTTCTCTTCTGTCTTTCCATTCTTCTAATACTGATCAGTAGATATGAGACATAGTCCCCAGTGGAGTCGCCAAAATGTAGTGGGTGTTTTTGTAAGGAAGTCACCAAGTGTAATATTACTGATCGACGGGAACCTAAATCAACAAGTGACCGTATCCCGTCTCTAGAAGAACTAAACAGTCAAACTGGTGGACTATCTAACACCGGTCGAACCATGCTAAGGAACATAGTGGGTCAAGGTGTTAGAGATTCTCCAAGCCCTAGGGCTCTAATTGAGATTATGACTGAACCTTTTGCTGTCTACTTACGTATCCAAACAAGGATCAAGTCAGACGTAGTTCAAGGTTTGGTAATTTTGGCAGAGGTCTTTCCCATTTCTTCATCGTCTTCCCGAATGAGGGAAGTGAGCCAGTATTTATAGCTTTTTGAAGAGAGTTAACTGTAGTTAGAATTCCTAACCACAATTTCGGATGGTGGTTAAAACGTTCACCTGGGGTAGTACGCATAATTTACCTCAGTCTCTTAGGTGGACCAATCACGAGCCTTTGGGATAATTATAGGTTTGCCCCTGAGAGACCGTGACATGGCCTATAATCCCAAATACGGTCAAGTGTTGGCGAGCATCATGACACCTTGATATGGGTGTTGGCGATCAATAGATATTCGTGGTAATGAAAGTTGTTTAGCCTTGGCATTGTTGAGACCATCTAGTCATGACGCCATCAAGGCTACTAGCCTTAGTACTTTCGAGACTGTGTGACCTTCTATATCGTTGAGGTTCCCTCTAGACGGAGGTAGTATCACCTTCTACGTCTTAGAGCTTCGCTTTTGACGGAGATAATATCACCTTCTACGTCTTAGAACTTCGCTCTAGACAAAGGTAGTATCACCTTCTACGTCTTAGAGCATCGCTCTAGACGGAGGTAGTATCACCTTCTACATCTTAGAGCATCGCTCTAGACAGAGGTAGTATCGCCTTCAACGTCATCGAGCATCGCTCTAGACGGAGAATAATATCGCATACGACGTCATCGAGCATCGCTTTAAACGGAGGATAGTATCGCCTACAACGTCATCGAGCAACGCTCTAGACGGAGGATAATATCGCCCACGACGCCATCGAGCATCATCTAGACGGAGGATAGTATCGACTACAATGTCATCGAGCATCGCTCTAGATGGAGGATAATATTGCCTACGATGTCATCGAGCATCGCTTTAGACAGAGGATAGTATCGACGTCTTACATCATCCAGGGTTGTCACTCCCCTTCGGGTATAAATTCATATCGATATGTCGACGTCTTGCATCATCCGGGACTGTCATTCCCCTTCGGGTGTAATTCATATCGACATGCCGACGTCTTACATCATCCAAGACTGCTATTCTCCTTCGTATGTAAATTCATATCGACGTGTTCACCGAGACGCATCTCTTTGGCAAATGTGAGGCCCACCTTTAAGACTCTCAAGAACCCAAGGGGTTGTCCCATCTCTGGTGGGTTCCCTCGAGTATGACTTGAGAAGATGCCCTAGCATAAGTGGAACTCTCAAGAACCGAAGGGGTTGTCCCATTGCAGGTGGATGCCCTCGAGTATGGCTTGAGAGGATGTCCCAGTACAAGTGGGGGTCTCAAGAACTGGAGGGGTTGTCCCATCGTAGGTGGGCACCCTCTAGTATGACTTGAGAAGTATTTCTGCATCGATCTCCTACTGTAAAGGGGTCTCGCATCCCATTGCAGAGTATCTGTTGATATCGGCATCATTGTATATTCATTGTAGTGTTGATCATCTTGTAGTTTATGTACTGAAGGGTCATCACGGTAGCGCACTACCTTCTCCCTATATCTATGTCTTGGTCGTATATTCTTTGAACAAGTTCCTCGAATCGACCGGGGTTCCTCCTTAGAAAGTTCTCGAGAGTTATCCCCATGGGCATCGGTGGGGATCTTGCTACGTGTCGGTCATAGTCCTGACACGTGGCTGTCCTATATTATTCTATCTGCCCTTACCATTTTTCATATCTACAAGGAGAAACGAGATTTGGGCTCATTTTTATTTTTGTGTTGGTACATGCCAGTCTGTGATTGTCTCTTCTATCCCATATCGAATCAATTGTTGCTTAGCTAGCATTAGCAAATCCTAGAAATACATTATCGAAATTTGATATTTTCGATAAAAAATATTTGACTAAACCCTTGGTGTAAAACAGTGTTTGGGATTTAAACCTTTTGACTTCAAGATTTCAGCCACTTCTATTCCTCTTAATACAATGGAAAAAAACTGAACACTTGATTATTCATTCATATTTTGTGTGTTTAATACCCCCCATCCAATGGCCAAGGTTGATTTCTTCTGGCATGTGTATATGTGCCTGTTGCCTGACCTAGGTTGATCTTGGAGCACATTGCCTACACGTACGTTACACTCTCTCTCTCTCACACATTGCCTACACGTACGTTACACTCTCTCTCTTTCTCTTTTTCATTCTCTGTCTTTCATTGTCTGCATGCATGTATGTGTTGGTGTGTGAAAATGAAAACATTTCACATGCAAGGCCCAATTTTATCTCCTTTTTTAATGCAAACACTTCGTGCTTTTTCAACAAGAATTGTAAAAATAATGGCAGGTAAATAATATGATATATTTTCGTCAAATAGAAAAATCAAATTAGTTATAAGCTTTATGCTATATGCTTTTTACTATTTTATCTTTTATATTTACAAAATTTTTAAGATTGGTTTGAAATCATTTGAGTAATATAATTTTAAATAATCAGTTTTTTAACCTTTTATTTGAAACTTTTAGTAAAAAGATATCTTTGATTTTTCAGATATGACTTTCTTAACAAAAACACCCCTTAATGTTTACGTAATTAACATAAAATTACAACTAATCTCCTTTTTAGGAAGGTTATTTTAAGTATTAATTTTACATGTATAATTTATGTGGAACCTACTAATTATGACACACTATCAATTTTTAAGGGCTTTAAATTCGCTTTAAGTAGAAATATTAATCATCTAATTTAGATTTAACCTCATTGTTTCTCTTTCATAGTGCTAATTGGCCTGCACAAAAGTAATCAAGTAATATATAAATCAATTTTGATTTCTTTAAAAAAAAAACCGCCCACTAGATGATGATAAGATTTAGTTTGGATCCTTTACATATAAATCTGACGCAATTCTAATATTGCAGCTTTTCTAATCAATATTTAATTGAAATCTTAGTTGATTTGAATCCAACGAAATAGGAAATAGGATATTGGGTTAAACATGCTCCATTTTATATACAAAAAAAAAAGCACAAAAAAATAGTTGGACAAAAATGAACAGATTGACTGGTCTAAGATTGATTATTCATAGAAAAATAAAGGATTAATCGAACTGGATCATGTACCTCTCTTAATGCAATAACCTGGATTTGCAGCGAAAGATCTTGATAGCGAACCGGAATCACCCCACGTCGGTATTATGCGTGATTACTGAAAACACACACAGATGCCCACACTCAAGCAACCAAGGGCTGAAGTACGGAAATCCTAGAAGCAACTATATCTCTAAAGAATGTAGAGATGAGAGAGAGAGAGAGAGAGAGAGAGAGAGAGAACCTCAGTTCTAGAATTCCACTTGTTGGAATTGTACACCTACACGTGTTGTTTGTTTAGGGAGGAGTAGGTTTCTATATATAGAATCCTCTACTCAACTCCCAGATATGGTCCAACTCCTTATCCATTAAGGATTAAAAGGAGCTCCTTATCCACTAAGGATTAGGAGGGTGATCCCACGAAAGGCAGCTCATATAGCTTGCCTAGTATGGACGCACCAAACCGGGTGGGTCCAAATCCAAAGTAGGCCCACCCACGATATCCAACATCTCCCACTCGTCCATAGTGGGCATTACAAATGTTTATCTCTCTCATAAATATCAGAAATCCCTATCATGGATGCTAATCAAACAGGTTGTTGAGTGTCTGATCACCGATGAGCACAAACTAACGGGTGAGCCGATCCATATTAAGTTTCCATCAAACTAACATGGATACACTCTCAAAGTCTCGGATATGTCATAAACCCATTTGGCCACATCAGATTGAGTATTTCTAACCCCTCATGAGCTCAAACTCGGAACTATGCTCAACCACCAATTCATGATTATGTAATACTTTAAATACAAACTGATGTAGGATGAAGAAGAACAGGGTTGATGTATCCGGCCATAGAATACACAACCTTCTAGAGTTGCTAGGGTTTAAGGAAAAAACCTTAGAACAGTAGGAATAAAAGAGAAAAGCTTCTAAATCAATTTTCATAAATTCTTCTAATCTTCTTTGTCTACAATCTCTTTTGAAAATTCCATCTCAAAATGAACCCTAAACTGCTAACAATAACCTAAAAGAAATATGTAAGAAAAAGTTACTAAAACGGGTAAAAAGACTTGAGAGGCCATTTTGAGGGTCTAAACAACCTCGAATGGCTGAAAAATGTCTCATGTCATATCATAGCTCTGTGTCTTGTAGCTCTCAACGTTAGCTATCTTAATTGGTATTATGGGCCCAAATTCGACATCAGAGCCCAAAGTTATGCCCGTTTGGAGCCACGGTGCGGATGATGCATCTTATTTCGGTCCAACACTTCTAAGTAAGCATCCGCGGTCACTCTATTACATCATCCTCCCTATATGGGGGAGAATTCTCCCTCGAATTTGTAGCATCATCATCGGAACTATCCCCATAATATGCACAAGGTGCTTCACAATGAACACATTAGTCGTACGAATATGACTTGACAGCTTCAGGCAATAAGCATTAGGATTAATCTTCTTAATAATCTCCAACGGTCCAATCTTCCTTGTAGTAAGCTTGTTGTACTCTCTAACAAAAAACCTATCCTTAGTCAAGGCAACCCATACATAATCACCAACATCAAACTCTACATGACGTCGTTATTTTGTGTTCAAACATTGGGTTTTCTCGGAATTTAATGATATGATTATTAAATTAATTAAAAATTGACTTTTAAAGACTTAAAGTGGAAATTTCGGAGAAGTTGTGGGTCCCATGCTTTGGTCGGCCGAGCACTCAACTGAGATAATTATGGGTTGCTTTGGTCGACTCTCGGTCAACCAAGCACCCGACTGACACATGTTTTTGATTTTTGATGGTCTCGAGTTAGGAGACCGAGAGCACGTTAGTCGACTGACCTCTAAAAAATTATTTTTTTGGTTACTGGTTAGACAATCGAGAACCTTTGGTTGATCGAGAGGTCAACCAAAGCCTTTGGCTGGTCGTAGTCTAAGTCGGGGGTCGACCGAGATTTTTCAACATTGCCTGATTGTTATGAAATTTTACAGGTATCTTTAAATTACCTATTTGAGATTGTCTATGGTGTTAGAATTTGATGATACTTATTTGACATGAATTGCCTATTGAGGAGACTTTTTCTATGTTTGCCTAACATGTGTATTTTCTATTTTGATTTTGATGTTAATTCATCTAAAGCATGTTATGATCATATTTTAAAGGTTATATTGCACATGTTCATATACACAATTGATTGCTTAGCTAATTGCACAATTCACTTTGCACAACATATGCCTATGGAGCATCTAGACCTTAAGTGAGTCTAATGCATTGACTTTACCCCATAATTCTATATTTCTAGAAATTATTGACATAACTGAGAAGGATTGTAATCTGGAAATAACAATATAAGTGAGGAAGTCCCGGTTGGACAGATTCCTGTGCTGAGGGACTAGCTATCCCAATAGACCAAAATTTACATCTTATTATGTGGACAGATGCCTGAGTGAAATTTTGTTAGTAGATCAGGTAATGTATGGTTCATAAAGGAGATTTCACATTGGTGATGCCTTGGAATGCGTCCCTGTGATCGAAAATAAGGCTTGGGATTGTACTCACTAGGTCGAATGAAGCAGTAGAACCTACAGTGCGCACATAGAATAACCTCATTTCCTTGGCCGTGTGGATGGGGGATGGTTCATGCTGACATCTTGGATTGACTGGGGTTGGATGGGGTGTGGGACATACACTATTCGAATGCCAAACAGAATGCATATTGCATTTCATGTGATTGTGCTTGAATCATACGTGGTGATTATATATATTGTTACATGAGCATGCATTGCATTCATTAATTGTCACGCCCCGAACCCGTAACCTTGATCCCTAGGTGGGATGGCACGAATCACGAGACGCGACCTTCGGGATCCAATACTGGACCGCGGATCAGCATATCA
>JAUPMG010030448.1:0-14702 GCA_031762675.1 Pachysandra terminalis | reverse complement strand
CACATACCAATCTACAACAGAAATTGATGACATTAAAACACAAGATGGAGAAAGTGGATTGAAAACCCTAATTGCAACCTCATAATCATTTAATGAGTAAGTAGATCAATCCATCCATTCAATGAAAATGGTAATTTCTGCGACGATGATTCATCTAATCCGATTGTCTGGCAAATCAGAACAAAAAACATGATCCAGAAGAACCATCGGCTATTATTAGCGTGGGTTTTTGGAGGAAGGTTTTGATATTTGTGCAAGCGACAAAGTTGTTCGAAGGAGAGGAAGAAAAAAGAATCATCAATGCGAGCGCTTGAGCTTGGCTTTAAGAATCTGGAGTTATCAGTGGTTTTCAATCCTAGGAGTCTCTTCTTTTAAGGGACCCCTGGAGATTCTTTTTGAAAAAAGCGTCTCCTTCTCCAAGATTTGAAGAGACAAAAACCCAAAAAAATCCTAACCCCATTTCCTCTTCCACTCCTCAAGCAACGATGGCGGCGGCAGCTCAGACTTCATTCTCCGGCGGCAAACATCCCAACTTGCACACCCGAATCCAGCGCTATCCGTCCCTCCGGCTAATCCGGTGAACTCCTCTCACAATATTCTCTCTTTCTCTGTTTTCCATTTCCACTTCCTTCGTTCTTGTCCCTTTTGATTTCTTCTTCTTCAACCTCTTCTTCTGCAAATCCCCTCCCTAATCTCTTCTATCCATCCACTAAACCCCATCTCCCATCCTAATCTCTTCTAATCCATCCACTAAACCTCATCTCCAGGCCGTTCGGCCACCTAAAACCCACAATTTCTTCAACCCGATTCACACCGACCCACAACGTTCACCCTGTTCACTCTCAAACTGCCAGAAAACGCCTCACCATTAAACCTCCATTGCCCTTTGCCTCTCTGCAACTCAATCCCATTAATCCCTTTCCCCAATCAACTGCACTTTCACCTCTTCTGTTTTACTCACCTCTTCTGTTTTACCCTCTATTCACTTGTAAACCAAACAACACCCATCCATCTGAACACCCACAACACTACCCCTATTATGCATTATAACATTTAAACTTTAGAGAGAGAGAGAGAGAGAGATTTATGTGGTTGGTGTTGAAGACCACTGATAACCTAATGTCCAAGGTGTTTCAGAAAGAAACAGAGTATCCAGATGCTATGCTTTCTAGAACTTTAGTTGATTGAAAACAAGAAGGTAGATAAAGATCTTTTGAAGACATTCTCATATGGAGGATTAAATATTTGAAACTTTAGTTGATTGAAAACAAGAAGGTAAATTTAAATCCTCTGGAGATACTCTCACATAGAGGGTTTAAGAAGTTAATAATCATTCTTGGATGGCAACAGTCACGAGCTTGAAGAAAAAAAATAAAAAGAAAAAGTAAAATGGTCAAATTAAGGGCTTTTTTGTCCTTTAGATTTTTGCATTTTCCCACGCAAACGTAACAACCTACAACAAAAGCTATACGTGTCATTTCACCCCCATCCGTTAATAGCGTTCAGCTTAAGTTTGTAAAAGGGGATGCCAATGTAATTTGTCAAACGTCAGGGAGTCTGATTGCTTTGTCAAAACCTCACGAGAGGTAAGTATAATTTTCCCATTTTATAATTAAAAAAAGTGTTCGACCAATTAGATTGTAGTAAATATCACTTTAAAATTCCTAAAATTGTTCTAACTAGATTTCTTGAAATATCAATTGTCCCTAAATTTTGAGATTTTTTATAATTAAAAATGTTGTTAATTGTAATAAAATATCACTTTAAAATCCCTAAAATTACTCTAACTAGATCTCTCGAAATATTATATCTCCCTAAATTTTGAGATTTTTTATAATTAAAAAGGATGTTCAACCAATTAGAATGAAGTAAAATACCACTTTAAAATCCCTAAAATTACACTAACTAGATCTTTCAAAATATCTCTCTCCCTAAATCTTTAATTGTAGGAATTTTAAATCATTCAATAATTAAATATTTTAACCAATTAAATTTTGATTCTAGATTAAAAAAAAAATCTAACCAATTTGGGGCTTATCATCACTCCCTAAATCTTTAATCCTTGGAAGTTTATATTATTCAATAATTAAATATTTTAATCAATTGAAATTTTGATTCAAGATAACAAATTCAACCAATTAAAGCCTCCTATTACAAAAATCTTGAAAGACAATCCATATATTTACAACCTATTACGATAAGGGTAGCAGACCACCCGACCCGATAAATTGACTCGGTATTTGGGCGACTTAGCAAGAGATATAGGCCCATTGATTTATACATGTCAAGCTCGGCCAGACCCGACCCTATAACAATGTATTTGCATATTTTTATTTATTTATTTTTGAGTTAACTCCACTTACACCACCTCGCCTCTCTGATAAAAGCAGAAACACCCCCTCACCTTTCTGAAACACCACTTACACCCCTGTCAGTGATGTCCCCAAAACGGCATTAAAATCGCATGTTATTTTAAGCTTTCAACCCCATCTTAAAAAATATATTTAAATAAATAAAAATACAACTAATTTTAAGGCAAAATTACCTCTTTATTTTTATCATAGATGAATTTTTTTAGAGTTTACTCTTTTTCCAAAACAATATACATTTTCTTCCTCTCTCAGGCATCTAACAACGACGATCATCCTCTCTCCGGCATCCAACAATTACGACCTCTCTCCGGCATCTAACAACGACGACCATTCTCTCTCCGGCATCCACCAACGACGAATGTCAATCAATATCTTGTTTATATTTTACCTTTTTTTATTTAAGTACAAATTATGTTAGTCTTGATATGAAGATAAGAGCGTCAATTCATCTGTAAGATACTGAATGTCATTAACTGCAATGAATCATTATATTAATGTTAGCTCATTAAGGCATTACAAAGATGATTTTGTAATGAATTGTTATCTCTCAACTATCATTTGTTCTCACTTGTACTGTTAAAGTTTTTAACAGGCAATGCAGACACCATTCATGAGCTATCTTCAAGATATGTTGACTCTTGTGTAGGAGTGGCACATTGTTCAGGTTGGTTTTTGTGATGATAGTGCTGTGACTTGGTCGGTCATAGTTTGTTCATGAAGGAAGATTATTTGGAAGAGGTGGAAGAAGAGGTTGTCTTGAACAAGAAGGGTTGGTGGCATTTATGTTAACCTTTTTAATTAGAAAAAGGATATTGATTGTACATAATTCAATTTTGGAGTTGAGTTGAGGTCAACCCCAAGGTTTAAAGACTTAGGATTGGGGATTGGAGTGATCTTGACCAATCCTGATCCGGACCGACAATACAGTCCAGTATTGTTCGGTCCGGATCCAAAACTGACCGCCAATTTTTTTTAGATTAGTCGGACGTGTTCAGATCGATACCAGTCTAGACCATCCAATTTATAATTTAAAAAAAAATAATAACGAATCGATTGTATCAGTTCGTATCGGCTGGTCCATACTGGTATCGATCGTACTGGTCTGATCTAGAGCCTCACGATATAACAATTGTATCATGAATTGAGACCGGACCGGTCTTGACCGATCCTAGTACGGACCGGATCAGTCTGATCTGTGAGACCTTGGTCAACCCGAACCGAGTTGCACTCCTACATATACTAACGTAGCAAATGTGCCTTGTACATGTAAGCATAGATATAGAGTTTATATGCTTACGTGAAAGCAAATTTTTAAATATATTTGAATTAAAATTAATAAAATAATTCTTAAATAACAATATTTTGAAATAAACATACTCAACAACAAAAGAAAAATTTGGATGATAGCTTTTCAGAGAACCCATTTTAGCCTGAGCTAACTTTTTTTCAGATTGGTATTAACTTTTGAAAATTTACATACATAAATATTTATTAGCAATACTATTTTTCTAAAAGACAAAAATTAAAATAAACTTACTTTAGATGTAGATAAAATTAGGATTAGATTCTCATATTTTCAATTTGCAACGCTAACCCTAGTAAGGGTAAGGAAGGACTGTTTGTGCCTTTAATAAAGGATATAAATGTCTTTAATAAAGGATATAAACGTATTTTGATGTATCTGACTTTAGATAAGGTAATATAGTCTTTAAATAGAATGATTTTAGCACTTGTCGTTAAGGTTAAGATGAAAATTTAAGAGAAGGGTGTGTCTACAATACATTACAAAACCTCTAGGAGTGCAAGTGACATTTTAGAAAGGGGAGGGGGTGTTTCTGCTTTTGTCAGAAAGGTGAGGGGTGTCAATGAAGGTAACCCTTTATTTTTTACACATTTGAATGTAGAATTTACATCTATAGATATGATATGTGTAGACACCTCAACTTGCACGAAAATAATTGCGTTTTGACCTTTACAGCTTCTGAAGGCTTGAGCTTGGCATCTTTTCATCTCTGATCTCAATTCCTAATCATTTGAGCCAAAATTCTCCTTAAAATCCAAAAAATCAATGAAATTATTAAAATACCCTCAGTGTACCCATGCGCTTCGCCATTCACCAAATTCCATTTCTGACATCATAAATGAATTCTCGGCTGAAAATGAGTTCCAACTGGTATATTATCGTTTAGTTTTGAGATTATATGAGAAAATGACCGTTTTGCTCCTGATATCGTTTCAGGTCAAATTTAGGACTTTTTGGACTTCAGAAAATATTTTGATCCCAGATTCGACATTTTCACGTAGAATTCGTCAAATGGCTGTAATTTGATCAAATTTTGAAATTGATAATATGAGGGTGTATTTTTTGTATTAAAATCCTAATTAGGTGGGCTTTCAAATGATTAAGGTGAGAAATTAGATAAATAAAAAATATAATAAAAGTGAAAAAGGATGGTTAAATTAAAATTTAAATTAAATTAGGACTTAAATCAGGATTTGGATTAGGATTAGATTAGACTTAAATTGTTTAGGATAGATTTTAAAGAATAAAAAAGAAAGGAGGAAATTTGTGATATCAAAGGAAAAATAAGGGAGGGTATGGAAATGTAATTAAGAAGAATACATTTTTTCTTCCTCACATAGCAGAGAGATCGGGATAAGGAAGACGGGATTGAGAGAGGGAGAGATCGAGATGATGGATAAGGGATAGGGAGAGAAGGATTGAGTTGGAGGATGAGGTTCGATGGTCGG
Organism: Pachysandra terminalis; assembly: GCA_031762675.1. Classification (NCBI taxonomy): domain Eukaryota; kingdom Viridiplantae; phylum Streptophyta; class Magnoliopsida; order Buxales; family Buxaceae; genus Pachysandra; species Pachysandra terminalis. The sequence continues at coordinate 9,579 of JAUPMG010030448.1, read as the reverse complement.
AAATTTCGCCATCGATTTTATTCGATCTACATCTATAAAAATGAGGGACGATCAAAGGCAAAGGGAAAAGATTTTTGGAAGGAAAAAATTTCAGAAAAAAGGAGGAACGAGCTAAGTAAGTTCACCATCTCCAATTTCATTTTTTATGCAATCCATCATCCTCTTCTACAGACCGAATCATAGGCCCTTGCAAAAACCCTCTGCAAAATTCCCTTATACTACCTGTTCGTATACCCTGCTAAACCAGTTCAAAACTCTTCAATAGGAACCCATTAGAACCCTATAGAAACCCTATCTTCTTCAATCAAATCTGAACCTGCAAAAACCCAGACTCAACCCCAAACGAATCCCATAAAAAACCCTCCATTAATCCCTTTGAAAACCTTAGTCTCTACACCTGTCCGTCCAACCTGTAGAAAATCCTTTCAAAACCCTCTCATAACCCAGATTAAAAACCCCAATCGAACCTCTTAAAACCAAGGTCAAGCATACTGGACTGCCTAAATCAAAATGGTTTGATGAAAGGAAAGCTACAATAATCCATACAGGTTAGTTTATTAACAATTTTTCTCTTCATTTGTTTTGTTAATTTTGTGGATTCGATCTTCTTGGTCATCGACTCATCGTCAGTGAGTTTGTTGTTCTAATGTAATTGATTATTGAGGTGATTATTTTAAGAATTGAAGGGAATAAACTTTGCTGCATTGTATATATTCGATTTATCTTTACTGGTTTGTCTTTTTTTTATTTCTAATGGAAATGTGATAGCTGATTCAACCCCCATATATATATATATATATATATATCCGATCAAATTGGTTCCCGAATCATTTAAGCTTATTACATTTTTCTCGTGTTGGATAGGAATTAGTTTGACTTGAATAACTTTATCTATGATCTGATATATCTGAAAGGTGTCATGAATGAGTATTGTTAGGTTGTGATATGATGCATCCCTTAATCTGTTCTTACTTTACTATTTTGATATTGGATTTTTTAGACTTGGTAATTTTAGGAATAAGATAGTTTGAGATCCTTAGGTTTCAGTGTATGTTAGGAATTTTATTTAGTTATTTTAAATGTGTTTAGATTATTTTAAGTGTCTTAATATTTTAGATTTTTCTATCTTAGGGTATTTCATATTTAGGGATTTAGGTATTTTTTAGGTTTGTAGGCTTTTATAGTCTTTATTGATTTTTTATTATTTTAGGATTGATTTAATTGGTCAAATAGAATTAAATTATATAACCGGTTAAGTCGGAAAAGAATGGGTGCCTAACACCTTCTCACTCTCTTAACTAAACCTCCTTATCCAATCTGGTTAGACCTTGCTTAAAAGATTATTTTTTGGTCTATTTTAAGATAAAAGACCAATCCATGGGTGACCATTCGCACCCGAACTCAATGAATGGTGGCTACTCCTATTTACCCGATCTATCTGGGGTCCACCCGACCCGGGGTAGTTCACAATATGAATATTGTTTTCATTAAAAATATTTATAATTTTATTTATACAATATATAAGATGCTTTAAAATATTATTTAATTTTTTAAAAAAAATTTTAAATAGAAAAAAATGAATTTTTAGAGCCGGTTCGGTTTGGATAGGGCTTAGAGGAGTCTAACGTCAGGTCGGGTTGGGCCTCTACACCTTTTGAGTCCGAAGGTTGAGCCAGCTGGGTTGGACCCACGAAAACTGATAGGCAAATTTATGGTTTGGTGGCCCAAATGTAAAATTTTAAATTCACGGGACCCTTTTGAAAAATTAAAAAAAGTAATGATATCTTTTGCAAACGATTTAATAACAAGTGATGTTTTTTGTGTTTGGACAGAAATGCCCTTTAATACAATTCCTTGATCCTTGATGAATGCGCTCGTATCCCATGATGAACGCGCTTGTATCCCCGACGAATGCGCTTAATGCGCTCGTATCCCATGATGAACGCGCTTGTATCCCCGACGAATGCGCTTGTATTCTTGATTTGTGCGCTTCTAATGCGCTAGTATCCCCAATGAATGCGCTTGTATCCCATGATGAATGTGTTTAGAAGTGCACAAATCAATGATACAAGCGCATTAGAAGCGCACAAATCGGGGATACAAGTGCATTCATCGAGGATACAAGGGCATTCATCAAGGATACAAGCGCATTCGAAGCACACAAATCAAGGATACAAGCGCATTAGAAGCACAAAAGCGCGTTCATTATCTTTGCACATTTTAAAGGGCATTTCCGTTCAAACACAAAAAATATCACTTGTTATTAAATCGTTTGCAAAAAGTATCACTACTTTTTTAATTTTTCAAAAAGACCCCCTGAATTTTAAAAATTTACATTTTGAGACACCAAACCATAAATTTGCCAAACTGTTATGATAATGTACAGGTCAGGCAGAGACCGCCCAGACCCGGCCCGTTTCACCCTTAAGATTTTACAATAACCCCGTTTGCAATTTAGTCCTGTTCTGGTTTGACTGTTAGGCTAATTTTTTTTTTCTTTGTCGTTTTTCTCCTTCTTCTTATCAGTTTACTAGTCCAGAGGATTTTCTTTGAAGGTATGCTTTCTTTGTTTGTTCTCTTTTCTTTCTTTTTTTCCTTCATCGTTGTCCTAATTTTCTTTGGTTATAACATTTTATCAAACCAATTTTTTAACTAAATTCGACCCAGACTGTGATCACTACTTAAAAGACTTAGCTTTCAATTCTAATATTAGATTGATAAGTATTCAGTTCATGGAATTGTGGTGTTTCAAGGTTCCAGTTGTGTTTGTGTAAATATGGAGCTTGCGATTTCATGTTTGAAAGAATTCCTGAACGAATTTTTCAATTTCTTAATGATGAAGATAGAAATATCCCATTGGCAATTTAGTGAGAGATCGATTAAAAATGTGATAAAGGGTTTTCTAATTGTTTGATCACATGTTTGAAAGAATTCTAGAACTAATTTTTCATTTTCTTAATAAAGATAAAAATAACTCATTGGCAATTTAGTGAGGGATCCATCAAAAGTATGATAAAGGGTATGGTGATTCCTGTTGCAGACGTTGAAGCAACTTCGGCATGAATGATGATCAGGATCAAGCAATAATCATAAACACACTTCAACATGATTTTTGATCGGGATCAAGCAATAATTATAAACACAGTAAAACGAAGATTAAAATAATGCACACATGGTTCAGTAAAGCCTACGTCCACCGGAGAGAAGTTTCCTTATGTCAAAAATGAATTAAAGTTACAACTTATACTATCTCCTACTTAATATATAGTAAAAATCCCCAATATACTCTTATTGTATCTAGGGCTCTGCCTCTTGCAACCATAACCCCATGATACTGACCAGCACAACGAATTTGGTCACAATGAAGAGACTAGTGAATATGAGCCACCCACTATCTCAAACAATTGTCATCAGAAATATTCTGTGTTCCATCATCTGTCTAACTGGTGTTTGTTCTTCTGTCTTTTATCAGAATTTATATCTTATAATTTTGTCTTGAAAATTCTAACCTTTCTCATCATCTTCTATTTGGTGGGTTTCAAGATGACTTTCTTATACGGTTTGAGATTTCTTTATCTTGCAATTCTATTTAACAGAAAACGGTGGAACCCTCTCAAAGCTTCCCTCTTGAATCTTCATTTCTTAAAATGTTGAGATTTTTTATAATTAAAATGGATTTTCAACTAATTAGATAATAGTAAAATATCTCTTTAAAATTCCTAAAATTGCTCTATGTATGATCCCTCGAAATATCATCTCTTCCCAAATTTTGAGATTTTTTTAAAATTAAAAAAAAAATGTCCAACCAATTAGATTGTAATAAAATATCACTTTAAAATTCCTAAAATTACTCTCCCTAAATTTTGAGATTTTTTATAATTAAAAAGGATGTTCACCAATTAGATTGTAGTAGAATATCACTTTAAAATCCCTAAAATTGCTCTAACTAGATCTCTCCAAATATCATCTCTACCTAAATTTGTAATATAATATCACTTTAAAATCCCTAAAATTGTTCTAACTACATCTTTCAAAATATCATCTCCCCTAAAATATTTAATTATAAGAATTTTAAATTATTCAATAATGAATTTTAAATTATTTAATAATTAACATACCTATTAAGGATTTGATATTTTCCAAACAATCCATATCACACTTTCACACAAGCAACAAGCTCATTTTGAGGTGCTTCACAAATGAGGAGGCATTCCCCTTTTATAGGCCTCTAAAGTACAGTGATTAGTTTGGATTAATACAATTGTCACAAATCTAATAGCTAAAGATAAGATTCTCTCTTCTAGAACTCCTTAGATTAGTCTAACAACTCTTATGTACACAAATTCTCATAGATCAAAACTTAGATATATTAATTTATATATATATATATACACGATACAAGTTAATGTAAAAGAATTTTAAAGTTTAACTAGGTAATACGTGACACTCAAACCATATATTTACAACATATTACGATAAGGGGTAGCAGACCACCCGACCCGATCAACTGACTCGGTATTTGGATTGGACGACTTAGCAAGAGGTCGATAGGCCCATGGACTTATACAAGTCAAGCTCGGCCAGACCCGACCCTATAATAGTGTATTTGCATATATATACACGTTTGAATGTATGAATTTACATCTATAAGATATGATATGAATTTTTTTTTCATTAAAAATATATATAATTTTATTTATAGAATATATTAGATACTTTAAAATATCATTTAAATTTTTTTTAATTTTAAATAGAAAAAAAGAATTTTTAGAGCCGAATCAGTTTGGATCGAGCTTAGAGGAGTCTAATGTCAGGTCAAGCTCGGCCTCTAAACCTTTGAGTTCGAAGGTTGAGCCAGTTGGGTTGGGTACACAAAAACTGTTATGATTGTACAGACCCGGCCAGAGACCGCCAAGACCCGGCCCATTTCCACCCCTAAAATTTTACGATAACTCCTCCACTTGGAATTTCGTTCTGTGGGCATAGTTTAAAATTTCGGTTTCGGATGTGTTCAACGAAATCCGAAATGACACTTATTCGAACTAAATTATTTCATGAAATAAGTGCAAGAAATAGTCGAAATTTCGGCAGAATTTTTGTACATTGCCCAAATTTATTTCGCCCAAAATGTTCACTTTATCAATGAAATTTTGGTTATTTCGGCCGAATTAAAGTCTAATCTAGTTCAAAGTTAAAAAAAAAAAAAGTAAATTACATTCACACCCCCTTGAGTTTGGCATAATGGCAACAAGTACCCCTTAAACTTTGGCCACCACAAACACTTCCCCTATAGTTTGAAAGTATGTTACGACAAACCCCTTTCGTTAGTAACTATCAATAAAGTAACAAAATATTTGATTTTTGCTTATTGCAGTATTTTATGGACGATTGTATACCTTGATTAATAATCTTAAGAACAAGATAGATGGTTAGATGAAAGAAGATATAAGCTTAGTATCAATTAAAATTGTGAAAACTCGATTGATCTCATATAATTATAGGATAAAAATAAAATTTTAAAACATTATAAAAAATAAAATCAGAAAATTGTTCATATTTATTAAAATTATCATTGATTGAGGCGTATTATGATGAAATGATCAGTTTCTATTACAGATCGTTAGCGCCCCTCTAGTTTGAATTTGAATCTAATATATTTTGGATACTTATATACTTTTTGGGTGTTGTAACATAAATGTTGTATTTATTAGTTGTAAACTTTTGTATTATTTCACATTATTAATCAAAATAATATTTGTTATTTTTTTTTTGAAATTTGTATGTTCATAAATAATATATATTTTAATGAAGATATTACTTTTTATTGACTAACTTTATTATTTATATTTTAGAAGTTATTACTTAGTACTTATTAAAAAAAAGAAAAAAAGAAGAAGAAAGGAATTGGCTAAAGTTAAGTCTAAATTAAAATACTTTAAATAAAAAAGAAAGTGAACTTTTTTTGGCAAAATATCCGAAAGTTCGATCCGAAATATGTCAAAATTTCGTGAAGTTTCAGCCCTTTATTTCGTTCAATTATTTTAATAAAAAATACAAATGTTGATATATAGAAGAGTACATGTTCATTCATTTTTGTGTTTCATCACTTGCAGAATTTGTTTAGTTTTGTATTGCTTTCAATTTTTTTTTTCTTTGTATAATTAGACACAAACTTTCAAGAAAATGTAGGCTTGATTTGATGGTACTGTTTCATCTCCTTTGAAAATGGATTTAAGGTTGCATCATAGTTGTAGCAATCGACATACTGAAGGAGTGTGGGGTCAACAACAAGCAAATCAAAATCGTATATAAATTTGTTGGTTGCTACCAATTAATTTATGAAGGCGACATGTACATTTACATGGTACCAAGGATGTTTTGGTAATCTAATAGAGTATTTGTAGGACATGATTATATTTTTCACCGAAATATCCGATATTTCAAATATTTTGTTTCGTTTGTGCCTCTAAAATCCTTGAAATTGGCAAAATTTTAAACTATGCAGGTTCTGTTTTGACTGTTAGGGTAACTTTTTTCTTATCCTTTGTCTTCTTCTCCTTCTTATGAGTTTACAATTCTGGAGGATGTTCTTTGAAGGTATGCTATTTTTGCTTCTTCTTCCCTTTTTTTTTTCGCCTCATCGCTACCCTAATTTAATTTGATTGTAAGATTTTATCGAACCTATTTTTTTATTAAATTCAACCCAAAATCAGACTGTGATCACTACTTGAAAGACTTAGCTTTCAATTCCAATATTACATTGATAAGTATTCAGTTCATGATATTGTAGTGTTTCAAGGTTCCAATTGTGCCTGTATAAACGTGGAGCTAATGCATGCTTATGCACGTTACATATTTGAAAGAATTCCATAACTATTTTTTCATTTTCTTAAATGATGAAGAGAGAAATTACCCATTTGCAATTTAGTGTGGGATCAATCAAAAGTATGATACGGTTCTTCTAATTGTTTGATCACATTTTCTTGATGGGATTAAGCAATAATAATAAACGCAGTAAAAACAAAGATCAAAATAATGCACACAGATATACATGATTCGGCAAAGCTTATGTTCACCGGGGAGAACAAGTTTCCAGTGTCAAAAATGAATTAGGGTTAAAACTTATATTCCTAAAATGAATTAGGGTTAAAACTCATATTCCTACTCAATATAATCCCCAATATACCCTTACCATATCTGCCCCGCACAGCTCCTAACCCCATGGTACTGACCTGCACAATGAATTACCCGTGACTAAGGGAGGTAGCTCTACCCATGGGCCCCTCAAGTCTATCCCCATTGGATCTAGCGACTAGTGAATATGAGCCACCCACTATTTCTAACACATTTGCTTTCGGGTTGTTTGTTGTTACATAGGATCGTCTATCGGTGATTCTTGTTGTGGACATTGAAGGAACTTAAGCATGTTTGTCATCAGAAGTGTTCTCTGTGTTCCATCATCTGTATAACATTGGTTGTTCTTTGTTCTTTTATTGGAATTGGATCTTTAGTTTGAATTTTGGTGTTTTAATCAAGTCGGGTTTCTTCATTCAGAGTGACACTTGGTGTTTTAATCAAGTTGGGTTTCCACATTCAGAGTGACACCAGGACACATGTGTGATAGTTAAAACCTTTCATTGGACGGTCCTATAAATATGTTTCTTTCGGATTCACGAAAACTCTTGTTATGTGGAGACTAACGAAGAAGTTAATAACTCTTGTTATGTGGAGACTAATGTTACTGAGGCATTCGGGAAGTACTAGCCATCGATTCTGCTGGTCAAGTTGTTATATTTTACTTTAACTACAAGGTATTTATCATATTTTTCGTGGCTGCTTTTTGGAACACTTTTTTTATGAGCTTTAGAGAAAAGTAGACTAGGGGGAGTATCCGTGAAAGTAGGTATTATTTGCCAAATCACGTAAATCATTGTCTCGCATGTGCTTGATTTCTTCTTCATCTCGTTTATCTTTCTTTCTTAACAATAACTCCTTTTATCGATCCATTTCTTCATATTTCACGTATGAAAGCCTCGTTATTGAAATCCATTTTGGAGATTACAAGTTAATACTTCAATTTTTGCTGCATTCATAGTTTAACCCAATTCCTAAGTCCCATTGTTCGGGTATCTATTGGTAGGTTATGGTTCACCTGATGGACAACATTGTAGATTCACTGAACAATGCGTATCAGGGGTTTATCACTGCCGTAACTGGTGTGCTAAAGGCCGAGGAGATTTCCGGTGACCTTAAAACGACAGCCACAGATGCTGCCGTAGAGAACTTTAAGCAGTTGCGTGAATTGTTTAGAGTGGCTTGTGATCAAGCAGAGGAATATGTAGAATCTGAGAAGCAACGGGTAGGGGCAGAATGTGTTGTCGATGAGGCAACTGGCTCGGTGGCACGTAAGTCTGGGCAGGCAACAACCTCTGCTCGTGATTGAAATCCAGCAGGGTTCTAGAACTGCTGGCACTGTTTCCCATTCTCATTATTCTATTCATCTTGATGCCAGATTGTCAGAAGACGAAACTCGTTAGGTTTGTATTCCCAGAATTTAAGTCATACTATTGTTCTAGTGTTTATCTTTGCATGACATTTGTGCGTAACTATTGTATCACTAAGTGACATTATTTTCTGAAAATTGAACATGCTCTCGTTCTGCAGGCTGTTAAAGTGGGAGCCGGATCCTCTGTTAAAGCGGGTGAGATTTGACAAAAGTTCGGTCGTTTGACAAAATTAGTGTTATTTTAAAAAGAAAAAGAAAAAAAAGAAAAAGACATAATGAATGCTAGTTTCTATATTTTACTAACACGCATATTTATATATAATAATCTACTTTAAATTTTTCGTTCGGTTTAGTTTAGTCAAATCCTTAACCGTAAATCAAACTAAATTAATTCAATTTTTTCTTCGTAAACTATAATCAGATTGGAGTTAAAAACAAACAAACAAACCAAGCCAAACTAATCCGACTTTATCACCTTTTTCTCATGATGTTCTACAACTAGCTGTAATGCAGTTTCTTTGCCAAAGAATGACTAGTTTTTAAAAAAAAAAATTTCTTGATATGACATGCATCTTGCAGCTGCAGTGCTAAATATCAGAACTGTGGGTGGGTTGATGACAGTTTTAAATTTTGGATTTTTCAATGATTTCGAGGAGAAACGGAATTAAGATATTCAAAATTTTAGATATTTTGACAAAATTTTGGTGAAAAATATGTTTTTATTAAAATAATTGAACGAAATAAGGATCTGAAATTTTACAAAATTTAAGCAAATTTTGAATATTTTGCCAAAATAAATTCACTTTTTTTTTATTTTAAGTATTTTAATATAGACTTAATTTTAACTAATTTGTTTTAATAAGTATTAACTAATAACTTCTAAATTATAAATAATAAAGCTAGTCAACAAAAAGAAATATCTTCATTAAAATATATTTTATTTATGAACATTCAAATTTAAAAAAAAAAACAACAAATAATATTTTGATTAATAAGGTGAAATAATACAAAAGTTTACAACTAATAAATACAATATTTATGTTACAACATCCAAAAAGTATACAAGTATCCAA
>JAUPMG010030418.1:0-14702 GCA_031762675.1 Pachysandra terminalis | reverse complement strand
TTCTTATAGGTTGTGGATAGCTATGCTTAGTAGGTTTGGAATGGAGTGGGTCATTCCGAAAAATCTGAAGGAAACTCAGTTTTGGTGGGGTTGGAAGGGGAAGAGGGTGAGGGGAAGAAAGAGCAGCATCTTAGGGAATCTAGGTCCGGAAGCTATTTGTTGGCTTTTGTGGAAGGAGAGGAATAATAGAATTTTTGAAGCAAAGGAGCATTCGATTCAGCATTTGGGGGATAAAGTCATCTCTTTGTTATTTTTTTGGGCTTCTTCCCATATGGAGTTTAAGAGTGTGAACTTTGCAAATTTTGATTGTAGATGGGGCTTGTTTTGGGATTAGTTTAGAAGTTTAGATTGTCACTTCTGTTTCTCTTTTTTTTTTGTTCCTTGTTGTACAGTTTATACTTGATATACTTAATATACTAAACATTTACCAATCAAAACAAAAAAAATTTCACACATCAAATATACATCATATAATGAGGAAATAAGAGTATGCTAATAATCATTATAATGCAATAGGATATAATATGCAATGCAATATGTTGGTTCAATTATTAATGCATGCCGTGCACCTAAGTATAATCACCACATGTGATTTAAGACAAACAATCTAATATGCAATGTAGTTGTATAATATTCGTCTAATGTATGTTCACACCCGATCAAACCCCTGGCTAAACAAGATGAAAATCATCCCCCATCATAGTTCTAGGGTTTCGACCTAGAGGTCCCAATTTCCTCACTTATTTCCAATCATGGGGATAAATCCCAGGGCTTCACCAATGTGAAATATTCCTTGTGAATCATACATAAGTCGATCTACTAACAGAATTTCACTCGGTCATCCGTCTAACAAGACAGGCATTCGTCTCGTAAGACAAGAATCAAGGTTAGTCTATTGGGATAATCAGTCCCTCAACACAAAAAAAATATAAGTCTCCTCACCTATTATGATTTCCAAATCATGATACTCTCGTTATAATCATAATCTCCAGCAATATAAAGTTATGAAGGTCAAATCAATGCATTAGACCAATACAAGGTCATTATGCAACAATTATAGGCATATGTTGTACAAGTGAGAATGTGCGCATTAACTAAGCAATCAAAGTATGTGTACAATGTACAATGTGATCTAATTAATCATTATAGCAATGAATATATAAGTAATGTGATCTAATTAGCAGGATAGTAATGAATATATAAGTAATAAGGAATCATATCAAAATATCATTAATTCATCAAATATATGTGTAATGTGTAATGTGGTGAATTAACACGTTAACCATGAACAAACAAGTAATATGATTCATAAAATATCATATGATCATCAATCATAGCAACTAAATCCATAAGGTCGTAAGTATGTGCAATATGGGTTCAAGTCAGAACATTAACAGTTTATCAAATATAGCAATTGGGCTCATAAAGTACATTAAATAATCATAATTGAGCAAAAGTAACATCATAATCAATCAAATTAGGTCCACACAATCATGTATGTGAAATCTCAAACAAAACGGGTCAACATGGCTCGGTAGGGTTTCGGTGGACCTTTCGGTATACGGAAGGGTCTGCCGAACTTCCCTTTTGAGTTTCTGGGTTGAAAATATGTTGGTCATATTGTCAGGCTCAATAGGGTTTAGGTATGCTGAGTCTGACATTCGGTAGCTTTTCCAAAGGCTTAATTTCCTCTCTATGGCGCTTGGCATGCTGCTCCGCATCCCGAGTAGGTTTCGGTAGTATTTCCAGGGACTTAAAACACACACAGTGGGGTTCGGTAGGCCTTCAGTATGCCGAGTAGGCTGCCAAAGCCTACTGGAGGTGCTCGGTGGCCTGTTCGGCATACCGAGGAGGCTGCCGAACTTCGCGGGTTACACAAAAACTCAAAATTCTCACTCCTCTTGTACTCTAATCAAAAAACATGCTTAACTAAACTTGGTTAGCATTGAATTCCGTACAAAATTCAATAATTAGAACACATAAAACAATACTTTAAATCAAATTACCATCTCCTACCAACTTGGAAAACAAGTAAAACCATTGAAATACTTCATACACAATGAAAAACAACCTTGTACTCCTATTAAAATCATAAGTAAGGTTATACTTGAATACTTACCTTGGTTTGAAGGTTGGTGTAGAGAATTACACCTTCTTCCTCTTCTTCTTCTTCTTCTTCTTCTTCTTCTTCTTCTTCTTCTCCAAGCAATGAATCCACCTTTTATGGTCTTGTGTTTATATAGACACTTAGGACTTCTAAGATTAGAAACTATAGAACTTTTAATCTCTACCTTTAGATTAGTTAGTTTGAATCTCAGCCCTTAGATTAATTCTCCAGCCCATGTGGGTTTCTAATATTGGTTTCCTTCTAATTCTATTTTTAGAAGCTTAGCTTTAGTTTAAATAGCTTTAGTTTTTAGAAGCTTTCTTTCTAATTCTGTTTTCCAGCCCATGTGGGTTACTAATTATAAAATTTTAATCTCAGCCATCAATTGGAGATTGAAGGCTCCTACAAGATCCTAGCCATTGATTTAAAATTTTGAGATTCCTACAAGATCCTAGCCACATGTCAGAACTTTAGAAGTTATGATTGTGTGTGTTGTACCTAGTTTCCTATTGGTACAACCCACCAATCACAATCGGTCAAAAGTCAAACATGACAACCAATTACTAAAATTTTAGATTAACCCCTAATCTTTTATTATTTGCATATTAACCCTATTATTTTTGGTTGGGCTATTACAGTATGCTATTTAAAAATGTTGTACCAAACTAGAGAGGGGAATAAAAACAAATCTAGAGGTATGGAGGGAAACGGTGGAATCGAAGGTTTTAAAAATAAGCCGAGTTAAGACCAAATATATGGAATGCAACTTTAGCACAAATAACAATAGAGGTGAAGCAACAGTAAGAATTGAGAATCAAGAGATTCCTCAAAGCAAACAATTTCACTATCTTGGAAGTTGGATCAATTATCCATGAAGAGGGGGATGTTAATGAGAATGTTGCGCATAGAAAGAGTTGGATGGTTTAAATGGAGAGGCGCTTCTAGAGTGTAATGCAATTGACATTTTCCATTCAAGCAAAAAAGGAAATTTTATAGGACATCCATTAGGCCTGTTTTGATATATAGATCAGAATGTTGGACAACAAAGAAGAAACATATGCATAAGATGAGCGTTGTTGAGATGAGAATGTTGAGAAGGATATGTGGGAAAACTAGGAAAGATAAGGAAGAAATGAACATATCCAAGAGTTTCTAGGTGTTGCCCAAATAGGAGATAAGATAAAAGAAAGTAGGTTCAAATAGTTTGGGCATGTAAAGCTAAGACCCACGGAAGCGGTTGTGAGAAGGTATAAGAGGAGGGCACTGATGTGGAACAGTTTAGCAGGCACAGCCCACATATTAAGGTGTTTCAGCCTTTACATGTCTAGTTGGGTCAATTCATAGATTAATTCATATATTGGGCCCAACTCATTAGTTGGTGGTTGACCCACTGGTTTCTTAAAGACCCATAAGCCCATTCCTAGTAGTAGCAGTATTATGTAATTAGGACTCCATTCTTATCTGTTAGAGTTTGAGTAGGAGAATAGGTTAATATAGGAATATGTTAAGATGGGGATTATCTTTTAGTTTAAAACAAGAATTATTCTTTTTATAGGTTGATTGTAAGTAGAAATTGTTTGTAACTATATCTATAAATATGGGTGTAACCCTCTCTTTTGAGTGCTGAATAAGATTATTTCAGCACAATTTGTGTTATTGAGGTGACAATCCACTTCTTCCCTAGGGTTGATGCGACTCCATTACAAAACCCTTGCTTCAAATAAGTAAGATTCCAATCTGTTCAAGGCCCTGGCAATGAGACTGTTATATTATCCTTCTTTCCCCATTACTATTTTCTATTTATTTTATTATACCGAAGAGCTTCTTGCTGTCCTGCATTAATTTTTGGTATCAGAGCAAGTTTGTATCCTTGGATCGTGGTGTTCGTCATGTCCGTGATTGCTCGTGGTTATCGTGACAAGTGTTCATGATTGTTCATGGCAGTGTTCATGCTATTCGCAAATGTTATTGGTGTTCATGACGAGAGTTCACAGTTTTTCATGGTGATCTAGATTGAGGACAACACTGAAGCTAGCATTTGCTGTTCCTTTCACGTCCTAAGGATCAATTTTGAGAATCTAAAGAGCTGCCACTGACGATTTGCAAATTGCGAGTGTCAAAGAAATTGTAGCCTGTATCTTACTTCAAACGGGATCCACCACCATCTCTACCATCAGAATCCAATGACCGTTACAACCCATCCTTCTACCAATGTCTGAGCCATTGTCATCCTAACAAAGAAGCTGTTGATGTTGTGAACTTCCAATTTTTAATCAACCAATCACTTCTCGCTCACCATCCACAATTGGATTTTTTATGGACAGATTATCATTCGTCATAGATTCCTCTTGACGATTTGCACCATCAAAGAAAATCTTCTCTTTGCAGCCCGCGTTTCTGTTGAACCAGATTAATGGCAAAAAGATGGTAGTCTCAATAACTCCACCTTCGAAGCATCTTTCTTGCCACAAAGACCAAATTGGGATACCACATCAATGCTGCAATTGCTGCTCTATTGAAGACCATGATGATTGCAACCCTTATCAATCACATTGAAGAAATCAGTTGTTTGCAGATTCATAAATCTAACTCTATTTAGAGTTGAGACCATCTCCAACTTCTAATCGTGCTGCTATCTGTGATCTGTTTGTTTGCCCAATACATCAGGCCTACGACTTTGTCATCTGCAATCAAACATCCTTGCATTGAAGCTGTTAGTTGCAACTCACCGATTCAAGGAACGAGATTATATACATGGCAGTCATTTGCTAGACTGAAGACCCCGATTATACCACCAGCTGCATCCAAAATTCGAAGGAGTTCTCTGCTTGTTTACGGCTTGACAGAGAAAAAAAAAGACAATTATAGCTCTAATCTTTTATAGAACAAAAGAACATCACCATACACTATCTCCATTTTATTGGCACAAACCTACATCTTTGTCACTGTCATATACCAGAACTTCTTTGCTGTCAACTAATAGTTGATTTTTTTTTCTCCAAGCCTTAACAAAGGAAAAACGAAGACGATGAAGACTCATTGGGTCTTGCTACGGTATGTGTCACACACCTAAGAAAACAACGGATTCTTGATCAGTGACAAGATTCATTGGGCATTTTGGGTGCATTTCATATACACCAAACAAGGCAATGTTGGAAAGTTAAATAGAAAGAGGGCATCGGGGTTTGTTATGGATATCATATCATTTAGTGAGATGGGCTGATATGTGTAAGGAGAGGGATAAAGGTCGGTTTAATCTGGGCAATTTTCATACGTGGAATCAAGCTTTTCTGGGAAAATGACTATGGAGATTTAGCACTGAGAAGAAGGCTCTGTGGCATTCCGTCATTGCAAGTAAGTTTGGTGTTCATTCAAATGGGTGGGATGTCAACCCTAAGGCTAATATTAAATCGACTAGTGCTTGGAAGAATATTACCTCTTTATTTCCTGTGTTCTATAATAAGGTTAGATTTTCTGTAGGTTCAGGTATGTCTATTCGCTTTTGGACTGATGTTTGGTGGGGAGAGATCCCTTTGGCTTCTTGCTTTCCTAGAGTCTTCTGATTAGTTCGTTGCCAAGATTCTCTTGTTTCTGATGTATTGAGTTGGCCTCTTTCGGGTCTCTCTTGGAACCTTCCTCTTCGATGAGATCCTAGGTTGGTGGAGATGGAGTTAGGTAAGCTCTTTGAACTCCTTAAGAATGTGATTATTGATGAGTCCTTCCTTGATACTCGAGTTTGGTGTCTAGACCCTAGTGGTAGTTTCTCTTGTAAATCTTTCTTTGGTTATATTCGAAAGAGTAGTCCTTAACCCTTGACTCCTTTTTCCACCTCTCGTCTTTGGGGGTCAAAAGTTCCTCTTAAAGTTAAAGCCTTTGTGTTGACTGTCTTTCTTAATCGTATTAACACTGCAGATAATCTTCAGAGAAGTTATATGGCTATGTCCCCTCAGGTGTATGCAATGTGTATGCAAAATGAAGAATCCGTTGACCATCGCTTTCTCTCTTGTGGTTATGCAACAAAGGTGTGGAGTTTCTTTGTTAGAAGTATTGGTGTGGTTTGAGCCGCGACATGTGAGAAATCATTTTAATCAGTGGGGCTTTTCTGTTTTGGGGAAGAAGGGATGGAGCATTTTCAAGTTGCTATTTTTTTTGCATCCTATGGCACATTTGGTGTGAGCGGAACAAAAGGATTTTTGAAAACTCTTGGAGGACCTCGAACCATCTTATTAATCTGATTGGGGGTACGATGGCTGCTTGGTGTGGGGTTCTTCCAGAATTTCAGAATGTGTCTTCGGACCTTGTGATGTTGGTAGACCATCATTGTGATGTAGTTTTTTGGACTGGTTTCTTTGGGTCTTTTAGACTCTTTTTTTATTTTTCTGTTTTTCTTGGTAGTTGGCTCTCTATCTTGGGGAACTGCTACCTTTTTGATTGCTTTTGTACATCCTTCTTTATTTATATAATACCCTTCGCTATTGATCAAAAAAAAAAAAAAGATACACTATAAGAATATGGGTAGTCAGTTGTTACCCTTATCAGTTCTTCCTTTAATATGTTTTAAGAGAAAACAGACCTTTTCTTGTAGATCATTACCTCTTTTATTCCTCAAAATTACTATCCTAGCCATTGCTTTATTTTGATCTCCTAAATATCCATCTATTCCACAACCTAACAAACCAACTCCCACTTTTCTAAACCCGGCCTTTAAGTCTTCTTTACAGTTGTAGACCTCAACTCATTTGAGGAAAAAAATCATGAAAAGTGCTGAATTCAGAACAAGATTTGAAGTACCAGAAAGAGCCATTACTGTGATGATTGATGCAGATATTGCTAGATAGTGAAGAGAATCCGATTTCTGAAGAATCTGTTCATAAACTAATTAACCTGGATGCTACATATGCACATAACAAAGGTGCAAAAGGTCAATTTTGGTTACACTATAATTTGAAGACTTATTCTGATTATGTGTTTTGCAAAATTATAATCGTGCACACAACACACGTCATCTTCTTTTGGAAAAGTCTTGAATTGAAGAATAAAAAGCTACTTACGATGCTATGAAGAATATATATATAATACAAAAATACAAGAAAATGTTCGTTCTTCATGGAATGTCTTTAGCATCGGATCCTATGATTGATCCTACAAAGGTAGATCACCATAATGATAAGAGTGCATCAAAGGTTAAAGAACAGAAAGCACCAAATCCTGAGTATCCCTTTGTCAAGCAAGATCTTCTACAAGATGACATTACCAATGGGCCCGTAACTCACAATTCTCAAGATCCTATAAATCGAACCTACTCAATTCTTTTTCAGCAAAGAATCACCACTCGATGAACAGTCTACCAATCAAAAAATTCAAACACTCACGTATTTGTTGAAATAGATGTTGATTCAACCAATAAAGCAGATGAACATACTTTGATAGGACAAGAGCCTCAAGATATAAACTTTATCTTCCCAAATGAATAATTCAACAATCAAAACCATAGCTTAAAAGTTGTTGACCAGATAATTTGTTTATCTCAATTTCATTAATAGAAGCTTTTCAGAAAGAAAAACAAGAACTCTAGACGTTGGATGATTTTGCTCATTCTTCAACAATTCAAAACTCGAGGACGAATTTTTTCCAACTGAGGGGAGATTGACGAGGAATAGTTCAGCAGGCCCAGCCCATTTCTTAATGTCTTTCGTCTCTTACATGTCTAATTGAGCCAGATCATAGATTAACCCATATATTGGGCCCAATCCCATTAATTGGTTGTTGACCCACGGGTTTATTAAAGACCCATTCCTAGTAGTAGCAGTAGTATGTACTTAGGACTCCATTCTTATCTGTTAGAGTTTGAGAAGGAGAATATGTTAAGATAAGGATATCCTTTAGTTTAAGATAGGAAGTATCCTTTTTCTAGTTTATTTGTAAGTAGGGAATTATTTCCATAAATATGGGTTCAATCTTCTCTTTTGAGATACAAAATAAGATTATTGTTTTTATGTTATTGAGGTGAGACTCCTCTTCTTCCCTAGTGATGATGAGACTCCATTACCAAACCCTTGCTTCAGATTAGTGAGATTCCAATCTGTTCAAGGCCTTGGCAGTGAAACTCTACCATATTATCCTTCTTTCCCCATTATCTATTCTGTTTGTTTTATTATACCCAAAGTGCTTCCTGTTGTCCTGCATCGGGTGCTCATTGAAGGATCTAAGAGGATAAGAGGAAGAGCAAAACAAAACCTGGATGGAGTCGGTCTAAAAGGATTTGGACACCCATAATGCTACTGAAGATATGTTTTTTGACAGACTGGGATGGAGAAACAAGATTCATGTTGCTGGCCCCAACTAATTGTGTTGTTGTTATTGTTGTTGCTCAAATTTTTTTTATTGAAAATAGTGTTATATGATTTATGTTTTATACCAAGTACAACTATGCAAGACACAAGTTTTTTTTTTTATCATTAACTATTAGTAACTGAGATTTATGTTTTGATGAATATTAACAATTATATAAATGAAATTTACCTATCACTTATTGCTAATACAATTATGTAGTTTATATATACTTTTTCTTATCAACTATAAAATAAATTAATTATAAAATTTTATTAGTTTATTACTTGCATAATCTTTCTTAACATTTATTTAATACTTTTATTGCCAATACTATATTTACGACTTTATTTGTTATAGTTTAAATTGATGATATAGTTATTTAAAATTTTCACCCGTGCAAGCACCTAATCACTTGGGCGAAATGCAGATCAAACAACAATACTTGAAACTTACTGTGGCTGAAATTGGTAAACTCACTTTTATGCTCATTGTGCATGTTAGCTAAAAGATAGTAACAACTTATTATTAAGTAAAATAGAATATTTACTTCTGCATCAACATATATGAAGGAGACTAGATAATCCAGTTCCTTGGATGCAAGATATTATTCAGTATGGATGATTTCATAAATAGGGTGTCAGAGTTGATGGCTTTAAGATAGAAAGAATACATTCCCAATCATAAGAATGTTTCATTATGCATTAACACATGGCAGTGAGTTATAATAAAGGTATCACATGCCATTAGAATGGCATCTATTTAAGCCTTTAATATAAGTAGAAGTGTTTCCTTCACAGGATGACTTACATGTGTGAAGTAATTAAGTGTGGCCAATAAGGTTTTTAAGAATTGATGAATGCTAAAGAAACCTGTCACTTTTAATTATAAAAATATTCAAACAAGATCCATTGATTTGATTATGTATAAATTCGGTATCTTGCTAATGAAGTGTTTATCAATTTTTTCTCGCATCATATACTTGTATATGACATTGTACTTTTGTTTTATACATAAAGAAGAGTTTTCCAATAGTCCAGTCCTAAACAAGAGATTTGAATAAATGAGGTTATGAAGGTGATGGTTACACAGTGACTACTTGTTACTCTCAAGGAGCATTAGGAGATATGATATGACAACGAATCATGCATTATCAGCCGTTTCAAGTTGTCTGAAGGATGAGATCCAGCTAGATGCAAAAGGGCTTTGACATACAACTTTGGTTCAAGACATTCCTCTAGTTTAATTATAAGATCAAAAGCATGGTCTTAAATTTTCCTGAATCAAACTTTCTCTTTTTGGAAAGCAGCAAAACTTCCTTTTTTTGGTACATCTAATTGGCAAGCTATGGCAATAAAACTTCTCTCATCGATAACCTCGATTATTCATTTAATTATTATATTTTTGGCATATTCCATTATGGAAAATATTGTGAAGAAGAAACTTTTCACTATTCTAAAGGTGTGAAATTTCCCTCAAAAGCAAATTCTAAAACCATAATGAAAAGCAAAATCTGTTGTCTATTAGTAAAATAAGACAATAAAATAACAGGAAAGAAAATGCATGTCATCGTAAGTCCAGCAATTGAATTCTGAATAAGAAATAAAGATATAGACATACTAACCTCACATATTTGTAATCTCCTGCAATAAAGAATTCCCCATAAGTAATGCCAGAAATGACAAAAGATGTAACAACAAAAATATATGATGCCTTTTTCAATGCAGTGTTGGAACATTACAAACTGGTAACAATGTACTGTGAGATTTCCTACTCTATTTGATTGATATGTGATGTAGAATGTTAAGGAACCATCCTAAATCACTACAAGAAGATGACTATCAGAATGAGAGCAAAATTAAGTTAAGAGAAAGAGAGCAATAATGAAGTTGTGTTGCTGTAAGCATAATGTAAAGAATCGTCCGATCCCGGTCTGAATAGGACGATCCAACTTGGGATCGGACCGGGACGATCCCCGAGTTGAAACCGATCCCAAACCCCATGGAAATGCACTGACTCAGTCCGATCCCGACACAACTCGGGTGATCCTGACGATCCATCTCGAACTCACTAAGTTGGATTGTCCAATCCAAGACGATCCTGAACAATCCAACAGAAAAAGGCTTGCTTTTGTGGATCGGTTTGGATTGTCAGATCCATGGTTGGATCGGCGATCCAACTCGAGATCGGACCAGGACGATACCCGATCCGAAACCGAGTTTAAACACTATAGCTGTAAGAGCTTGAAAATCATAAATAAGAAATTGTTTTAATAATAAGGGTAGGATCGTAATTAATAGGATTCTAATATTAACTATATGCTTAAAATCTTTTATACTGGTTATGTGTTTGAATTTCGATTGAATGAATTGCATGAGAACTTGTATGATCACACACCATGGCATAATCTATTGTTCGGGGCATAATTAATAGTAATTGGACCTATTTAATTGAATTGGGTTTAAGAAATTAACCATGAGCTCTAGTCAAGTAAATTAAGTAGCTTATTGAGCTTAAGTAGTTTCCCAAGGCCCAAAACATTAATTAGACTTATAAATACAATGAAATTCGTGCGGAAGTGGTAAGTGCTAGAAAATAGGACCTATAGATAAGGTAGAAGTCTCTAGAGGTCAAAAATAGAAGTATACTAGTTATACTAGGACTATAAGTGATTTCTAACACCTAATATTATAAATATAAGACTTTTTGGTCAATCTAAACCTAGGAGATCTTAGAAAAACGATGGTAGCTTTAGGAAGAAGAGATCTAGCAACTCTAAACCCTAGAAGCCAAGAATTTGTGATGAACAAGTGGAGAAAAAGAAGAATCAACAAGGGACCAACACAGAAACTTCATAAGAGGTGGGTAGGATGGATGTGCTATAGTTTTCTATGATTGTGTGAAGCTTTCCTATGTTTTGTTTTTTTGATCGGTAAATAAAGTTACTAGTATATAAGCCTTAAGGCCAAAAGACTCTACAAGTATTATATACATATTACAATCGCATCCCCCCATCGAATATGAATTAACTATCCCACTTCAGCCCCCATGTACAATCAAATAAACTAATCCCTCTAAATTCTGTGTAGTTACATATTTCTTTCTATTGTTTTACATGCTTTTTTATGATATTGATATGTTTATACACAATCTATTCTATATATATGTGTGTGTGTGTGTGTCTTTGTGTGTGTGTGTGATTTATAGTTAATGGGTTTGCTAGAAAGTGCATGTTCATGATCATATGGAATTTCTGAGTTTTTATAGGTGTGAAATTGATTATAAATCCGATGAAATTTTAAGTGTGTTTAATGTTTTCTGGTTGAGCAATCGAAGGCAGGTCGGTCGACCAAAGGGTCAATCGAGTAGCTTCGGCAGGGTGTCGAATGGTAGCTCGGCTAACCGAGATTTGGCAAGTTGGTCCGATGACCATGAAATTTTATGAGCAACTTGATAATGCATTGATTAGATGGGATGTGAAGTTTATAATATATTATGCATGTGTTTAAAATTATTCATATACATGTACTGCTATTGCTATGATATTTATTGAATACTATGTGAACATGCTCTGATGCATGTGAAATAAGAAAAAAAAAATTATGGAGAAGGTCGAGGGTGGGGAAACCCAATAGACCACTTGATGCTATGTATTGGGCTTATCATGGAGGATGTCGATGACATGCCTTGGGAGGTTTTCCCATTACCAGAAAACCTGATTGCCAAGAGGGTGAGGGAGGTTATGCATGATAAAGGCAATGACATAGAGAAGAAGGAGACCATAGTCCGATTATCATGTGTGACCCAGGCAAGGAGGCTTTGGAGGCTATTAGTTGTTCATATTGGCTTTCCAATTGCCATGTGTGGCCCAGGAATGGTACCTTGGGGTAAGCCAAAATGAGTGTGTTATAAAGTCCAATTACCAATAGTGGTCCAAGTGATACCCGGTGTACACTTTGGGGACTGTGATGCATTCATCAAACACTTGTGAACACATAATTAACTGTGATAATGATTATGATATTATTCATCTTATGCATGTGTTAATGTATGTAATGCTATGCATGATTAATGTGTGTATGTGAAGGCATGGAGCCTAATACTTGATTAGAGAACTCCATGGTACTTCTTACGCATTAAGCTTTCTCCAAAAGCTTAACCCCCACTAGATTGTTTCGCAGGAAAGGAGGTACGTGATGCTTGATGATGAGGAGGATTAGTAGATTAGGATATGATTGTTATTAGATTAGGGCAGATCTAAGCATTGGTTTGATGTAACAGAAAATAGGGATTATTTTCCAGATTTTAGTATTGATTTTGATTTTTTGAATTATTGATATTAAAGGATTTAATATTAATTTTAGATTTGATATCAATTGATTTAAATACTTCTGTAGTACATATTTACTGTTTTCTGCATATGGTTTGGATAGCCACTCCCATGTGAAATGGGGTGAGAGTTGTGTCTCGGAATTCGAGTGCACCTCGATAAGAGGGCCTGGATTTGGGATGTGACAGTTGCTAGACATGACCCTGCAGATGGGCCGGATGGCTTTACATCATTATTTGAAATGGAATCAGCACCCACATAACATGAAACAGCAAAGTGGATTAAGAGTAAAATGAAAATCTCGAGTTCAAGCATCCTCTTCAAAGTGGACTAACAAAGTAATTTATATAGTGACATGAGCATCCTCTTCGAAATGGACTAACAAAGTGATCTATATAGTGACATGAAACAGCATCCTTTACTTGTTTTAAGTCAAACTTAGAGGGGAAACTTCTAATTGAAACATTTTTTCTGGTTAATGAAGCCTATTTAAAACTACTTAAATTAAAAAAATAAATAAATAAATAGAAAGTTAGACATTACTGATCTCCTAAAAGAGGCCAGGCTTACCACTTAAATGCACCAGTGCTAGAAACCTGGTGCGACACAGATTTCACATGTAGCAATTTATCTGGCAAACCCCACTTGTCCATGTGTACTTCCACTTGACCCCACTTACATACTATGTTTCAGCCCCAAAAGCTTTTGTCTCATCACTCTAATGGCAAAAAGGCTTATCCTAAACCTAACATCTTTATTGTACAAAAGTTTAAAAAAATAATTTTGATGGCTTCTGTTACACGTGACAATATGCGACATATATACATCAATGGAGCTTCTGTAGGCTAAAGCCTTGTCCGAATGGTTTATCCAGAGGGTCTCCTATTAGGTAGATGGTTTAGATTGGACAAGCCATCTTCCCAAGTGGCAGAACCAGAATACCTTTCACCCTCCTAAAATAAAACCCATATAACCACTAAGGAAATCAAATATTATGATATCAGTTGTTACTGTTCATGTGGACCAATGAGGTACCAGCCACATGATAACACGATCAGATCACAGAGAATATGAGCACAACAAAGAGAGGAAAGGAAGGTGAATATAAGCAATAGATGAAAGCCTGCCAATAAGGAAATACAGGTAATCAATCGTAATACAAGGAATCGAAGATATATCACTAAACAATGAACCAAAGATAGAACAATACTAGCCTGAAACAAAGCATGAAAACTCCATTGGGCGTGCTACTGACAGGTAAGGAGGAAATTTACAAGAGAGTGAGAATGATGACGTAGGTAAGAAATAAATAGAAGGGAAATCAAAGAATTGCCATGCCTTGAAAAAGGACAAACAAGAAACATGAAAATAATGGTTGGGAGACGACCAACAAAATTGCTGAAGCAAGAAACTATCAAGATCAAACAGAAAAAATTGAAGACAAACAACAGTTTCTCATTATTACCTTCAAGACCAAAATTGATTCTATTGTGAGTTTGATGGCTTCTTGGTTGTGCTTACTTCCAGACTTTCGGGTCGTGCCATGGTCTGATTTGATGTGAAGTTGGGATACAGTAGCTTTCTTGTAATCTTTTTGGTTCTTTTCGGTTTGGTTGTGTTATCTATCTTGGGGAACTCTAGAGCTTTTTTTGCTCATTTAGCTTGGTGTTTTTCGTTTATCTTTCCTTCCTTTGTAACCTCTTCTCGCTTTAATAATATTTTGTGTTATTGATCAAAAAAAAAAATGGGGGAGGATTCTAGAGAATAAACTTTTCTAAAAGAGCTGACTCTGTGTAGATGAGTATGTTCACATGTAAGGCAAACAAACAGACAAATTAACATATATACTTTTATATATATATATATATATATATATATATATATAGAGAGAGAGAGAGAGAGAGACCAAAAGACATGACAGTGTAATATAGATAT
>JAUPMG010030407.1:0-10614 GCA_031762675.1 Pachysandra terminalis | reverse complement strand
CCCCCCCCCCCCTCCCCCTCTCTCTTCTTTGGAGGTCGCCTCTTTCTATAGGCGCGTAATGGTGGTTTCGGCAATCGTCTTCCACTCCTTTTCCAACTCAATCTCTTCCCTCTTTTCCCTCTTCCATCTCTATCACTTTTCCTTTGATTTAGCCTCAATCCCCTTTCGTTTTTACCTCTCATCTCTCTTATCTCCATAAAACACTAAGAAGAAGGGGAAGAAGAAACCCACGGGTTCTTCCTTCCCCATTTTTTCTTTTCTTTTTTAATTCTCCTTGTTTTTCCATCTAACGAATTAAAAGAAAAAATATTTTATTTATTTCCGTTTTTCACTTTCCTAATTTTATCTAACCTTTTAATCCAAACCCAAACTATTCCTAAAACCCATCTTAATCTAATTCTAGAACTAATCCTAATCCTAAACACCTCATATTTATCCTCCCATTATTTAAAATTCTATGAATTTTAATTTTTATTTATTCAAAACATAATTAATCTATTTTTTGTATCCCAAACTTTAATTATTAAATACCAAAAATGTCCCTTATTGCCTATTTCAGAATTTGACCAAATTAACGCCACTTAATATTTCTGCGTGAAAAGACCAAATCCAAAGTCGAAATATTTTTCTGATGTCCCAAATGTCTCAAATTTGACCCAAAACTATATTGGGGCAAAACTGTAATTTCTCCTGTGATCACCCCACGGTCGGGTGGACCGTAGGTCGATCGGGTAAATGAGGAGTCGCCACCATCCATTGAGTTCGGGGTGAATGGTCACCCTTGATATGTTAATTAATCTAAAAAATAGAACAAAAAAAATTAAATAAGCAATGGTCTAACCAGATTTCGGGTAAGGAGGTTTATTTGAGAGATCGGGAAGGTATTAGGCACCCGTCCTCTCCCGGTTTAAACTGGTCACCCAGTTCAAAATTGTTTGGGCCAATTTAGATAAAACCTAAGAATAAGATAAAATAAATAAAAATCTAGAAAAATCCTAAAATTAGCTAAAATATTAAAAAGGTTAAGAATCTCAAAATGAAAACAATATGTACCTATTTGGAAATTATGCCATAAAAGACTCAAAAAAAATTTTAAACTAAATTTTAATAATTAATCAACAAAGTAACAAAATAAGATTTCTAAAATATTAACAGATTAATCCATTCGGCTAAACCAAATACATTGAGATTCATGGTTGAAATATTACATGAAACATCCAAACACGAAGATGACAAGATTCAGAAATGCAGAACAATTGTATAGCAGGGTAGCCAAAATAAAAATAATCTGATAACCGAAAAATAAAAACAATGGAGGAGGAGTACCTGTGTTGCAGATGCGATTCCTCTCTGTTTTGAGCTCTGTAAAATTGAGTTGGGCTCGCCGGAGATCGCAGCACCATCAGATGGTATCGTCGTCATTGTTGAGGAATGAATGATGCTGCTGTGTGAGGAAGGATTGAAGAAGGAGGGACCGGAAACAAGATTGTGAGTATGAAGGCTGGAATGGAAGGGGAGCAGCGACGGGTGCTGGTGGTTCAGGCCGGAACGCTTGTGTTTCGGACGCGTCCGCGGTGTACTGGACAAGTTGCCGGTGTCGTTGGAGTTCGCGGGATAGGCCAGAAGAGGGAATGCAGCAGGGGTTTCATGAGCGGGCTCAGGTCCGTCCTGCCTTGCTTGTTGGTCCTGCTTTCTTAAATAGAAGAGGAGGGAAAGAGAAAGAAAGGAAAGAAAGAGAAGAAAGGAAGGGAAGGAGAAAGGAAAGAAAGAGAACAAAGGAAGGGAAGGAGAAAGGAAAGAAAGGGAAGAAAGGAAAGAAGAAGAGAAAGGAAAGGGAAGAGAGAAAGAAAGGAAAAGGAGAAAGGAAAGAAATAGAAGAAAGGAAAGGGAAGAGAGAAATTTTTGTGCACACGTGGTGAGATTTTTTGTCACGCCACCTCACCAACATTGCCATGTGGCAAAAACTCAAAATTACCAAAATACCTATCGACCCTCCGAACTCGGATTTTAACGATTTTACAGTCATTTCTAAGCTTGTGACGTGTAGAAATCGAATCTGAAGTTGAAAAATTGTTTTGACTTTAAAAAAAATTAAGTTTGATCAAACAGAGAGTTGGGGGTAAAAATGTCATTTTGATGATTTTTCAAAGTTTTTAAAGAATTTTACACACAAAGATAAGGAAATTAGAGGTAATTCAGGAGTTGCCGATTCTCAAGCCAAGCCTTCCAGGAGCTGCAAAAATCAAGAGAAAGTCGTTCTCATGCAAATTGGGGTGTCTACATCTCCTATGATCTCAAAATTAGGCGATATTATATCCGTTGGAATGCATTTTCATCCTAGAGTTCATTTCTAATATCGAAAATAGATTTTGGGAAACGATGAAGCGCATGGGATCCACTGAGGGTATTTTGGTAATTTTATGGATTTTTTGGAATTCAAGGAGAATTCTAGTTCAAGTGTGTGATCTGGGTTTGGATGGTCACCCGGGTTTTAACAATTATTTATAAAAAAAGACCAAATTGTGGGATTTGGGTGGTCTAACCAGAAATTAAGGCAAGGGGGTTTATTTGAGAGGGTGGGAAGGTGTTAGGCACCCACCCTCTCCCGGTCTAACCGGTTACCTGGTTCAAGGTTATTTGGCCAATTTATATTAAGTCAAAGAAAGAAATTAAAATTAATTAAAATCCTAAACTTGACAGATATTCTAAAATTAAGAACACCTACCTAAAAAAAATATTAGAAACTCAATATAAGGACCAATTTCATGCACGTTAATTATAGACTAACCAACCTATCTTATTTCATGATCTAATCAAACAGTTCCCAAAACATCTATCCAACAAGAATTTGGAATATATATGCAAGCAAATGAAAATCAAATAAACACAAACCAATAACAGATCCAAATTTCATTTAAAAGCATACTAAATGTATATGAACAGTGTATACAAGCATGAACCGAAACAAAACATCCCAAACCATCTCTTCACTTAATAAACAGGGATTGTATAAGTAAACATGACATTGAAAATACCTGTAGCAGCCTTTGTTGTGCTCTTTGTTTCTTGTTTTGAGCTTCCTTGTGACGCTTGGCTTGAAAGATGAGTGATCAGTAGCTATGAAGGTCACTTGGGTATACTGTAGGGGGTGCTTCCTGAGCTGTTGTGCACAACAACAGTGATATGGTGGAGCAGTGAGGGAGGGGAGTGTTCTGGGTGCTGTTGGGGTGTTGTTGCCGCTATGGGTGGTAGCAACAGAGAGAGGGAGAGATGGTGAGGAAAACTGAGGGAGAAGGGATGAACAAGGTGAAACAGAGATTAAAGGGGGGTGTATTGGATTGAAGGGAGCTCTTAGATGGAAGATGATGGTGGTGAGCAGCAGCAGCTGCGGAAGAGGGTGGTCGCCGGAAATTGGTTGGAGGTGGAGTGGACAGTTAGAGGTGAAGAAGAGAAGAGGGAAAAAACATTAAAACTGAGTACCAAAGTGGTCTTGTATAGAAAGAGAGAGAGAGAGAGAGAGAGAGAGAGAGGTGTGGGGATGGGAGAGACGACTGCTGCCGTGATAGTAGCTGCGGCAGCAGCGCCGTGGTGGTGGTGGGCGGCGAGCTGGAGGATGGTGATGTGATAGAGAGAGGTGAGGAAAGGAATCGGGTCGAGTTGCTGCTGCAACAGTAGCAAAAACAATGGGGGTTGTTCCGGGTTGGAGAAGGTTGGGGTTAATGGGGTTTTGAGATTGGATTAATGGAGAAGAAGAAGAAGAAGAAGGCGTTGCTGCTATGACAGTAGCCGTGGCGGTCGGTGAAGGGGGAGGAGCAGAGGAAGAAGAACACAGAGAGAGAAACGCGGCGGCCGGTGAAGGGGAAGGAGCAGAGGGAAGAGGAAGTGGAAGAGGGCGAAGGAGCTGCTGCTGCGGCAGCAGCCGCGGCTGCCGGTGATGGGGAAGAAGAAGGATGGAAGAGAAGAGTGAGAGATTACTGGATCAATGGGATTGCAGCCGTGTGATAGTGTGGCCGCCGGAGATCGCCGCTGCCGGAGAAGGGAATAGGTGATTAGGGTTTTTTTTTTTTTGGATAGGGTTTCTGTTGGAGAAGAACGTGAATAGTGAAAAGAGAGAGAATTTAATCTTTCAATTTTCCTTTTTAAAAGAAAACCCTAAGCCCTGTTTGACTGGGGTTTCTTCAACCCTAATATAAACACTGGAATTGTTGAGAAAATTCTAGAAGAATCTAGGGGGGTCTTGGGGGATTTTTGAAATAAAAAAATAATAATAAGACAAAATCAGTTAGGGGCCTTTTGAAATTAAAATTTCTTTTTGAGGGGTTTTATTTAAATAACAAATTCTTTTGGATTTTATTTGAAATATGGGAATCTAATTTGTTGAAGATGCTTTTTGGGAGTTAAGATATTTTTGTGTACAAGTGGCAAAATGTTGCCACCACGCTTACATGACAACAACGTGCCACCTCATCCAGACTTGCCATGTGGCAAATAATTTTACGAAAATTCTCAAAATGACCCGATGATTGGCCGAACTCGGAATTGGGCGAATTCACAGTCATTTTAAAGCTCTCGACTCCCAGAAATCAAATCTGAAATTAGAATTTAATTTTGACATAAAAAAATGCCATTTTGACAAAAATGCCTATTGGGGGCAAAATGGTCATTTTCGTCTCAGACCTCAAATCCGGTCGATATCGTACTTGTTTGAAAGCATTTTTGGTTTGGACTTCAGATTTTGAGTCGAAAATGAATTCCAGATAAGGAATTGAGTAGGTCGGGTCACCAGGAATATTTTGGTCATTTTCAGGAGTTTTTGAGATTTTCAAGGAATTTGAGCTCATGGTAGGAATGAGATTCAGAGGTGATTTGGAATTGCTAGTTCTTAAGCCAAGCCTTCTAAGAGCTGAAAAATAATAGAAACTGCACATCGATGCAAATTGGGGTGTCTACAAAGTGGATTTGGGATTGAAATTGGGATCGAACATAAAAAAAGTGCCAAGCTCAAGCCTCTAGAAGCTGCAAAGATCAAAAAGCAATTATTTTCATGCAAATTGGGGTGTCTACAGTCATCAGAAGAATGTGTAGCATGGGTCTCAATGGATTATTCACGTGTATGGGCGCGTAAATAGCTTCTGAAGGGATCTATCATCCATATTCCATAGGAGAGTGCATTCATACTATGTTCATGTGAATTGTTAAGTATGCTCGGTTGGTGGGAAAGACATGGTTGCCTAGTCCCGTAGGTTGCAAGTCCTACATAATAAGTTATGAATCATAGTTGGTTCATAAGATCGACTGTACCTTGAGTATTGTACACTCTAAAATCAGCATATGGTCGGCTTCAAACTATGGGTTAGCGCCCGGATCGAAGACGGGACAGCCGGATGTTCCTGGGACACAGATCCTGAAACCGTGTTGAAGATGCAATGAGGGACACTTAACATATCATATAAACATAGGCATAAACCACATCACATTGCATTTCTTGATTGAGCTTACATTAGGCCATCTGATTGTTCATTCTTGCATCATACTCATGTCATATCACATGCTATTGATTCCTGTTTTATTACCGTTTAATCTGGATTTTTGTCATATATGATGTTATGAATTGTTGACTAGATCATGCTTGCTGAGTATTCAAACCCACGCAACTTTCATGTTGCAGGTCGATATTGATGATGGACATATGCAGTTCATGATTATTTACTTATTGTTTCTGTTCTTTTTTTTTTTTCTGTACAAACTTGGGTTATAA
This sequence comes from Pachysandra terminalis, assembly GCA_031762675.1. Classification (NCBI taxonomy): domain Eukaryota; kingdom Viridiplantae; phylum Streptophyta; class Magnoliopsida; order Buxales; family Buxaceae; genus Pachysandra; species Pachysandra terminalis. The sequence continues at coordinate 4,856 of JAUPMG010030407.1, read as the reverse complement.
CGATTGAGATGTAATAAGGCTTTTCTGAAGCCGATTTTAGATCTTGATTTAGTTCTTATTTTATTTTTTTGCTTCTGCCACTCTGTGCGATGAATAAAATCAGTCTTTTATTTCATCCTTACTGTAGTTATGATGTGTCAATCCGCTGTCTAGAAATGGATCCCGAAGGTCTCACCTCGTGATCCGTGCGATCCCACTTAGAGATTCGGGCTACGGGATCTGGGGCATGACAATTAAAAACTATATAAGAACACTAGGGGACGTGTGGATCATATTCTAAGAGAGAGAGAGAGAGAGAGAGAGAGAGAGAGAGAGAGAGTGTGTGGAAGATAGCTGAAACTATAAGCTAAAGAGGAAGAACAGTTCAGATTTGAACTGGGTTCAAGAAGAATAAGGTCTGACGATATATAGCAAGGTAAGTAATTTGATTATCCTTTATTTTGGATTTGGATTTAGGTGAAATGCCATATTCATTGAATATAACATAGCACATTGAATTCATACTCAAGAACAATTCGTTTTCATTAAAACTGAAGATTCTTAATGCATGATCATCCTAAGCAACGTAAGTTGGTGTTTTAATTAATATTTTGATTTGGTTTTGATCGGTATTGGATTTAAATATGAGTGTTAGAAGAAAGTACTGATTAAAAAGAGCTTAAAATACGAAAAATATGAAGATTGTTGATTTTTGGGCAAACTGGCAGGCTACCGGTGTGCCGGTTAGCCTACTGATGAACCCAGGGGAACATCCGACAGGTAACCGGTGTACCGGTTAGCCTACCGGACACCCCAGTTGGTTGTGGTGGCACTGTTTAGGCTGCTGGTAGGCTACCGGTGTACCAGTTAGCCTACCAGGCCACAGTGTGCCCACTGCCTAGGCTGCCGGTGGCCAACCGGTGTATCGATTAGGCTACTGATGAGCCTAAGTGACCTGTGTGTTTGTTTTTGACTCCCTGCCTAGGCTGCCGGTGGCTACCGGTGTGCCAATGAGCCCAGGTTTGGTCTGATCAGTTCATATGCATGTGATAAATTGTTTATTTGTTATCATATGATTTTATATTGAATTTTAATGAACTTCTGATGTAAATGATGATATGATAACATGAATTATTGGTTGGTATGATTAATTGATAAATTATGTATGTTTTACCATAATTGTTCATGAATTGACATGATTTGAATGCTATAAGACATATACCTTGTTTTAATCACTCATATCTATTATCTAGAGTTATTCACAACTGCACACTAATTGTATGTTTAGTCAACGACCACTTACACTACACTTGCACAGCATAAGCCTATTTTGCATTATTGATCTTGTACGGGTCTAATGCCTTGACTATACCCCATAAATCCATGTGTTGGATATTATGGACATATATAATGAGTGTTATCATGATATGATAAGGTGAGAAGGTCCCGGATTGGCTGATTTGCATAGGTTGAGGGATTCACAATCCCAATATACCAATTTTGTTTACTCCCAAGGTGAGGGGACTATCCCAAGAGACTTGTGGAAAGATGATAGGTGAGGGAAATTCCGTGTGATGCCCAATATCTGAATCATATGAGTGAAATTCTATTAGTAGGTCGGCTAATGGATGGATCACAAAGGAGAAGTTCACATTGTGGCACCTTGGGATTTGTCCCTATGATCTCAAATAACTGAGGTGCTTGTGACCTCTTGGTCAAAGCTCTTCATAAACTATGATGTGCACATAGAATAATCCAATTATCACGTTGCTATATATTAGGGAATGACTCCACTATTGTGGGACATTCTTAGGTATTGGATTCAGATCTGGTGTGAACATACACTAATCGAATGCCAAACAACATGCATTAATTGCATATCATATTTATGTGCATGGATTACATGTGGTAATCATAATTTCTGTTGCATGAGCTTGCATTGCATACATTATAATCTGACTTGCATCACATTGCATATCTATCATATTATTGTTGTTTAGTCTATGACATTATCATTGGAGAGTGGCTTTGACCTTATTCCAGTCTAAAATACTATTAAATTGTTTTACTTATTGGGCTAAGTGTAGCTGATGTCTTATGACAACAATTTCAGGGAATAATGGAGTATAAGATGAAGAACATATATATAATGAGATGGTTGGATTTGATGCATGCATGGAGTGATTTTTACTTAGAATTCTGTAATAGGTTTTATTTTACCTTTTAGTTAGATATTATGTATAGGGATAGGATTTGATTTAAGTAGGTTATATTTTTATTGTTTTCCACTGTGATTTTCCTTAGATGTTTTGGATGTAACAACTTTAAGTTTTATTTTGATTATTGGGGAAACTCATTTTGAGTTATACTTATTGAGAATAACTTAAAGTCAATCACGGTTTTTAAAGTGTAACAAAACAAGTTAAACTTTTTGAAAACGTTTTAAAACGAGTGGTCCTGCACTGTAGCAGGACCACTCCTTCCGAAAATGCCCTTTTGAGTGTTTTTAAATGGAATTGAAATTAGAGGGGAAATGTCCATTATACCCCTCTTTAAAAAACATCAAAAGTATCTTAGTGGTACGTCCCCGTCCACTAAGTAGTGCGTCCCCGTCCACTTAGTGGTGCGTCCCTGTCCACTTAGTGGTGTGGTGCGTCCCTGTCCACTTAGTGGTGTGGTGCGTCCCCGTCCACTAAGTGGTGGGTCCATATCCACTTAGTGGTGCGTCCCCTGTCCACTTAGTGGTGCTTCCCCTGTCCACTTAGTGGTGTATTCCCATCCACTAAGTGGTGCGTCCCCGTCCACTTAGTGGTGTGGTGCGTCCCCGTCCACTTAGTGGTGCGTCCCTGTCCACTTAGTGGTGTGGTGCGTCCCCGTCCACTAAGTGGTGCGTCCCTATCCACTTAGTGGTGCGCCCTCTGTCCACTTAGTGGTGCGTCCCCCATCCACTTAGTGGTGCGTCCCTGTCCACTGTTCTAACATTATCATAATCCTTCATGAGAAGGTATTGATATTAGTCTTTCCAATATAACAATAGACTAACCAATACATAACCCATAATGATGGCGGTTGCTTAGGAATGGGCTCACTGGAGCCAGCAACTGTATGGGCGCTCTTGGTTTTTTTTTGCTGCACAAACATAAAATTACTAAATTTAATATACACTCAATGTCAGGAATTAATAGAAAAATATCGTACATACTGTAAGATTAGTGCTTGACATACCTATTATTTGATCCCTGGTCAGTTCTGATTCTTTTCTTTGATCTCTGAGTAGCCGTTTTTTTTCTTCTAAACGAGTGTACCCTTAAAATCTTAGCAAATAATGGAAAAAAAAGTAACAACCCACGAGAATGAATAATAAAACATATAAAAACAAATTTTCAAATGTCAGAACAGTCCTAATATAAACCTTGTAGTGTGCTATAATTGGAAGAAAAAGGATATTGTGTATCCATGACATTCTATCAGTCATAAAACTTTCAAGATTTTTCTTTTCATAGGTAAAAGGGCATTTCTCTCCATTAAGTGGACAAGGACGCACCATTAAGTGGACGGGGGACGCATCACTAAGTGGATAGGGACGCACCACTTAGTGGGCGGGGACGTACCACAACACTAAGTGGACGGGGGACGCACCACTAAGTGGACGGGGGACGCACCACTAGGTGGATAGGGGACGCACCACAAAGTGGACAGGGGTCATACCACTTAGTGGACGAGGACGCACCACTTAGTGGATGGGGACGTACCACACCACTAAGTGGACAGGGACGCACTACTTAGTGGACGGGGACGCACCACTAAGACACTTTTGATGTTTTATAAAGAGGGGTATAATAGACATTTCTCCTCTAATTTCAATTCCATTTAAAAATACTCAAAATAGGGCAAAAGGGCATTTTCGGAAGGAGTGGTTCTGCTATAGTGCAGGACCACTCGTTTTAAAACGTTTTCAAAAAGTTTAACTTGTTTTGTTACACTTTAAAAACCGTGACTGACTTTAAGTTAATCTCAAAAAGTATAACTCAAAATGAGTTTCCCCTTGATTATTTTCAATAAATTTAATTTCTTTTAAGTTTTATTAATTTATATAGTTTGGCTCTATATTAATTGTCACTCCCAATATTTCTTGGGGTGAGATTATCGTTTCAAACATGAGGGTTTCATATGAATTTTCTTAAGTTTGGAATGTGACATAGTTGCCCACAAATAAAACAGAAAATGGGGAGGTATTCATACTTGAAGGGCAACCTGACAAGTGTCTTAGCAGCATTAAGGATAAAAACACCTGCTGTAAGAGGTTTGGTTGTGGGGAGAAAGATTTTCACCGTAGCATAGCCATGGTCGTGATTAAATTGAGGGCGAATGTCGATATTAGCAATCGTTCCCAAGGTCTCGCAGATGGTTGCCACGGCTTCCGTGTCACGATGAGGAAAAGGTAGGCTCATGACATGCATCCAGACACACAAATTTAAGAGGGATCATCAAAGAAGGGTAATGACCATCCCATTTTTGAAGAAGAAGCAAGCGGTTGTCGATAACCCATGGTTGGTTTTCCAAAATCAGATGCATGTCAGTGATGGTAGCAAAACTCACAAGTATAGCTTCAGAGTTACCTTCCCTGATGTGTTGGATATCTGATAGTAAGGTGGGTTTCCAAATCGTGAGTTTTGAATACGCTCTTGAAGATCTTCTAAGAGCGTATAGAACTTGTCGCGCCCCCGGATGATCTCGGCCATTTGAAATCTCTCTCAAGAACACTAAATCGTTCTTCTAATCATTTCTCCGAGGAAGTATCGAAATCGCTCGGTAAAGCTAACAATGCTCGTTGTCGAGAAGCAGAAAAAATGAGAATGGAGATGGTGAGAAACATG
>JAUPMG010030397.1:0-14705 GCA_031762675.1 Pachysandra terminalis | reverse complement strand
AGGTTGCTGGGTCACTCCGAAATATAGACTGGATCAGGAGGAAATAGATTAGATTGACTCTCCAACAGATTTGTATTTGCACAGCATGTAGACTTATGTGCTAGCTCACCTTGGTGAGGTTTGTAACTTAGGATGCATTTCATGCATAATAAAATGAATTACCTCATGCTTTTGATTTGTTCGATTTCCTTTATGAGTTAGAATTGAAAGAACTGTGAAGGTAAAGAACCTCAAGATAGACAATTATATTCCTGAAATCATAGTACTTACAAGCTTACAGCATATGTTGTTAGCATTACATTTTTTCGGGGCTTTAGTAGAGGACGCAGTTGTGGAGGACCAAGTCAAGGAAAGAGAGCAATTTGAAGAGAAAGACGAATTTTTTTCTTACGAGTGATCTTAATGTAAAGTCTTAATCATACTCTGACACTTATATTTTGATTCTTTTTGTTGATATCGGTGTTGATACCCAATGAAAATTTGATTTAGATCCTGGAACTGTCTTTCTATTTCCGCTGCATAATTGTAATTATTCATTGCATCTTGGAACGACGGTTTAAATTCAATAGTAGTATAACTGTGATTTAACTGTCACTCTCCTTTCAAGGAAGTGAAGGTTATAATTCAAACTCCTCTGAACCCAAAGTGGTCTCACGAGTCTGGGTTGTGATAAAGTTGGTATCAAAGCTATAGTTCTTCGTTTTAAATCAGATTTCATAAGTTTTAAGAGATTTTCTTTGATAATTGAATTTTTTAATGTGTTAATATTTCTTAAGTTTCGGTATGAGGGTTGATCTATCCTAAACATCTTAGATTCTTACTTACAAGGAGCTCGGATGTGTTAATTTTGTCGACAGAGATAAGAGGATCAAATGGCAGGGAGACGAGGTAGACATGCCAATGAGCCATGACGGAGGAGGAGTATAGGAGAAGGAGAGGTAGGTGTACCGATGAGCCACCACTAGTAGGAGATCACAGAGGTGATCCCCAGTTAACGGGAGTTTATCAGGCCTTGGGAGATATGGCCAACATGATGCAAAGACAGCAAATTCAACTCCAAACGGTCGCTCAGAGGAATATCTCCAGTTAGGAGAGTTTTAATAAGCTAGGACCATCATCTTTCAAAGGAACGGTAGATCCACTAGAGGCTCAGAACTGGATTGTTTCCATTGAACATATATTTGAGATAATGAAGGTGGAGGATGCAGACAAGATCCGATTTGCTGCATTTATGTTAGAGGGAGAAAGTCGTAGAAGGTGGAAGTCTGCATCGGAGATCACTGCTGTGGATACTTGGGAGAAATTCAAGGAGGTTTTCTATTTGGAATACTTTCTAAAAACCATAAGGAGAGAAATGGAATTGGAGTTTATGAAACTTGAGCAAGGAAGCATGACGGTGATGGAATATGCCTCCAAATTCATCGAGCTCTCACAATTTGCCAAGTATGCTATGGATGAGGATGAGAAGAAGGCTTTCCGCTTTGAAAGTGGATTGAGGCCAAATATCAGAAGTAGGCTAGTCGTGAGGGAGTTCACCGAATACCACAAAGTGGTGGACTGCGTTAGGAAGGTAGAGAAGGACATGTTGGAATTCAGGAAGGCCTTGGAACAAAGGACCACCAAGAGCACCCCAAAGCCAAACACTTTCAGGGGCAGTACCTCTGAAGCACAAAAGAGACAGAGAATCCAAGGGCCATCTATTCCTCAAAACTTTGGGAATATGCCGATGCGGTGCTACAATTGTGCGAGGAGAGGACATGGTTATAAAGAATGCCGAGCACCTCGGAATCCAAACCTCTTCCAAAGCCAACCACAGCAGCAATAGATGGTGCCTCGTCCTCACTATGTACAGAACCCAGTTCCTATCCAACAAGTGCCACCGTCCAAGGGACAAAGAGCAACACCACCTCAACCCCGTCTACCACCACCGCCTCAGAAGGCCAAAGTCTTCACTATTGAGCCACAACAAAACGAGGTTATGGAAGGCACCATACGACTCTCACACATATCTGCAAGAGTATTATTTGACACTGGAGCATCTCACTCTTTTGTTGCGTGAACACTAGTACACAGATTGGGTCTTAAAATGAAGAATTTAGAAAGAAGCCTGGTAGTAGCAAATCCCATAGGAGGAACTGCACATTTAGATAGGATGTGTGAACCTTGTTCTATAGAAATATAAGAATTTACTTTACCTATTGATTTAATTGTACTTGACATGCATGATTTTGATAGTATTCTGGGAATGGATTGACTATCTCCACATCACGTGCAGATAGACTGTCACAACCGAGCTGTATCTTTTCTGACCTTGGAAGGTGACCTGGTAGAAATTGGGGGTTCAGAATCCGAGATACCTTATTTATCTGTTTGTATAGATCATGAATTTTCTGAGAAGAAGGAAGAATGGAATGAGTTTCCTAAGGTGTGTCAGTATGGTGTGGTTTTCCAAGATATCCCAGGTCTTCCACCAAAACATGAAGTAGAGTTCTGCATTGAGTAGCTGGCAAGAGCACGACCCATTGCACTACCAACTTACAGACTGGCACCTACAGAATTGACGGAGCTGAGGAAGCAGTTGGATGAATTACTAGCTCTAGAATTTATACGTCCAAGTACTTCTCCGTGGGGAGCACCAGTACTCTTTGTGAAGAAGGATGGAACTCTTAGGTTGTATATCGGCTATAGGAAGCTGAACCAGCTGACGGTCAAGAACAAAAACCCCTACCACGCATCAATGAATTGTTTGATCAATTGCAAGGAGCTTCCTACTTCTCGAAGATAGATCTCAGATCCGGTTATCACCAATTGAGGATCAAGGAAGAAGATGTACCTAAGACGGCTTTCAGAACAAGGTATGGGCATTTCAAGTTTATAGTAATGCCGTTTGGGTTGTTTAATGCCCCGACAACATTTATGGACATGATGCAACGAGTCATCAAACCGTACTTGGATAAAGTCTTGGTAGAATTTGTTGACGACATCCTCATCTACTTCAAGTCGAAGGAAGAACATGAGGAACATCTTGGTATTTCCCTACAGACCCTAGTAGACCATCAATTATATGCGAAGTTCTTGAAATGCGAATTTTGGAAGGGTGAAGTGAAATTCCTAGGACACGTGGTGTCTAGTGAAGGTATTTCAGTGGATCCCAGTAAGGTGGAATCGGAAATTCGAAGTTTCTTGGGTTTGGTAGGTTATTACCGGAGGATCATTGAAGGATTTTCATGTATTGCTTCACCTCTGACCAAACTGACTCGGAAGGACGTGAAATTTATTTGGGACAACGCTTGCCAAGCATTCATCACTCTCAAGGAGAAACTCACTACAACGCCTATTCTCACAATCCCAGTTAGCGGCATCGATTTTGTTGTTTACATGGATGCGTCATTGTCCGGACTTGGGTGTGTCTTAATGCTAGGAGGCAAGGTGGTAGCATATGCTTCAAGGAAGTTGAAGACACATGAAAGGAATTACCCCACTCACGACCTGGAGGTTACTGCAATCGTGATTGCTTTGAAAATCTTGAGGCATCACTTAGTGGGCGAAACCTTTGAGGTGTTCTCAGACCATAAGAGCCTCAAATATTTATTTTCTCAGGAGCTGAACATGCGCCAAAGAAGATGGATGGAGCTAGTGAACGACTATGATTTCTCCCTACAATATCATCCAGGCAAGGCCAATGTAGTAGCGGATGCACTAAGCCGGAAACCTAGAAGTGTTGTAGCCCACATGCTAGTTCAAGAATGGAAACTCTACGAGTCGCTCGTAGACTTCAACTTCGTAGCTTGTAGGACTAACCATGGGGTGAAATTGTGTAACATACTTGTCAAGCCATCTCTCAAGACAAGAATCATCGACCTTCAACAGAATGAGAAGTGGATGCAGGCCTTAGCTGCAGATGAGGAGAGAACCGACTGGACTAAGGCCGAAGATGGAAGCATCATATTTAAGGGGCGACTCTGTGTACCACAAGATGAAGAGCTAAAGAAAGAGATTTTGGCCAAAGCTCACAGATCCCGGTATTCAATTCACCTGGTAGGACCAAAATGTACTACGACCTCAGGCGTAACTACTGGTGGGGTCGAATGAAGGTGGAGATCGAAGAATTTGTATCCAAGTGCGTAGTGTGCCAACAGGTGAAAACAGAGCATCAGAAGCCAGCGGGGATGCTACAACCTCTACCCATTGGGGAGCGGAAATGGGAGCACATCTCTATGGATTTTATCACGGGACTCCCAAGGACACGCAACGGTAATGACATGATCTGGGTGATAGTGGACCACCTAACCAAATCAGCACACTTTATCGTGTCAAAGGTTACAATGAACACCGATGACTTGGCAAGGTTATACGTACGGGAGATCATCCACCTACATGGGGTACCTATCACTTTAGTGTCAGATCGAGGTTCATAATTCACTTCAAGATTCTAGAGAAGTCTACACAAGGCGTTGGGTACACAACTCAACTTCAGCATTGCATTCCATCCGCAAACAAACGGCCAAACCGAAAGAGTGAATCAGGTATTGGAAGATCTCTTGAGGTCGTGTATCTTGGATTTTAAGGGCAGTTGGGAGAATCGGCTAGCGCTTGTCGAATTCTCCTACAAAACAGTTATCAAACTAGTATAGGGATGGCGCCATTCGAAATTCCCTGTGCAAGACCGTGCCGATCACCAATGTGCTGGAATGAAGACAATAATCTTATGCCATTTGGACCAGAATTAGTGGCCAAAACAAGTGAGAAGATCAAGCTAATCAGGGATCGCCTACTCATAGCTCAACACTAGCAGAAGAAGTATGCAGATGTGAGGAGGAGGAAGTTAGAATTTATGGTGGGAGATTGGGTATTCCTTAAAGTCTCGCCGACTAAAGGAGTATTCAGATTTGGTAAAAGAGGCAAGTTGGTGCCAAGATACATCGGACCCATTGAAATTTTCGAGCGAGTTGGAGAAGTTGCATATAGAGTGATACTACCATCTTCTATGGACTTGGTACACGATCTCTTCCATGTTTCTATGTTGAGAACGTACCATCCACATCCAGATCCATCTTCAGTAATTGACTGGCAGACCATCACCATTAGAGAAAATGCTACCTATGAAGAGCAACCCGTGGAGATCTTGGATCGAAAGGAGCAAGTACTGCGGAACAAGGTTATTTCTAAGGTGAAGGTATTGTGGAACAATCACGGAACGTCAGAAGCAATTTGGGAGCTAGAAGACGAGATGCAGGCTAGATACCCACAACTCTTCACTTAAGGTCAGTATAAAAGTTTCGAGGATGAAATTCTCTTAAGGGGGAAGGTTGTAATGGCCCGAACCAACTAAGAAGTATTTAATTATATTTAAAGCATCAATATAATATTATCTAACCGTTTGATCTTTAATCGAAGTTAACCCTACCATATGATTGCTATGATGTGAATTAATAGTGTGTATCATTCTTAGTGCTATAGTAAGCCCTTGTATGGATAAAATTGTTTAGATATTTTGGTGTTAGTGTAAGGTGGTGATATGTATGGTGGGGTTGAAGTGGTTGGAAATAGAAGGTTTAGATTTAGTAGGGAAAAAGAATGGTTAGGATTGAAGTGGTTAGAATAGAGTGAGGAGATGGTGCCATGTGGCATTGGGAGAATAGAAGGAGAGAAGAAAGGGAAAAGAAGGGGCATTTGTGTCTTATGAAAAGAAAAGAAGAGAGAGAGAGAGAGAGAGAGAGAGAGAGAGAAAGAGGTTGGTGAACAGAGGAAGGAAGAAAGGAGGATTCAAAAGGGAAAAAGGAGATTTGAGCTTGAAGAAAAAGTTGTAAGTCTTGATTTCATGAATATAATGAGTTGAATCTTGTTTTTCTTCATTTTTACTTCCATTTCGATTTTGATATCATAATCTGAAATCTTTTGGTGTTTATTTCATATGAGAATGGTTCAAATTACTTATGTGATGTTCTAGAGTGTATGAGACCAAGTGGAAACCATTAGGTTGGAAAAACCCCTCTATTTTGCCTGTACGGCCACCTCGGCGCACCGAATGTTCGCTGAACTTGAATTTCTGGGCCACGGGCGGACACTTCGATGTGCCGAAGCTCCGCCGAGGTTGAATGTCCACCGAAAAGCCCACCAAAGACTTTGGGGTGCCGAAAGCAGCTTCGGTGCGACGAACAGGGCGCTGACAAGGTCGCTGAAAGATGAGGGTACTGGAATTGTCACCGAGTCTCAGGGTGGTTTGTCGAATGCCTCGCCGAGATATGCTTCGGGGTACCGAAGGGGACGCCGACGAGGTCGCCGAGAAAGTGGATTCTGGAATCGTCGCCGAATCTCATGTGAGTTCACCGAGTAGGTCGCCAAAGGAGGTCTCGGTGCGCCAAAGTCTACGCCGAAGACTACGCTAAACCTGTAGATTAGTTTAGGAGGTTGATAGAGATTATAGAATGCTTGAGTAATGTAGAAATAATATGTACATCTCATTCTTATTCTATATTATGTGATCTGTGATTGATTTGTATGTGATATGGGAATGTATGTGTGTTAATGATGTGATGGATGGTAGAGTGTTTTATTCTTCCGTACAATAACATGTATAATGAATTCACATGCCATGCTTAATGCATCTGTATACCAAGGCATGCATAATGCATATTGACTTAGATGCACATGGTAGGATGCTAGTATGAATCTATCTTAAGTTAGACAAACATACGTGTGGATTGATGGTGCTGGTGACATGGATGAACGTATGTGTTAGTTAACTTATAATACACCCTGTACACGAAATGTATGAATAGTTAGTGTGCACAGATCCACTTCACACTTCACTGCACAGCATGGACTCCACACCCAAGTAGGTCTAGGAGAATAACCTGGTATTCCAAGACCTCAAGGTAGGGTCTTGTGATGGAATATGAGTGTGATATGACTATCACATCTAGGGAGGGACCGGCTAGATCGAGTTGAGGGCGTAGCTAACCCAATAGACTTTTTCTTAGCCCGAGGGCTCTGGCCAAGGATGAGGAAATATAAGAAATAACCTATGTAGTTAGGTCAGCTAGTCGTGTTTTCCTGAGGGATACTGCAGGTGGCTGCAAGTCTCGGTCTGCGGGCCACTGATAAAAAATAAGTGGGGGGATTGTGGCTCCTAGGTTGAAAACCCTTAGAACTACGTGATATCTGTAGAATAGCCCTATTTCCATGGACCGTATACATGGGGGGGAGAATTTAGGTTGCTGGGACACCCCGAAATAAAGGCTGGATCAGGAGGAAACAGATTAGATTGACTCTCTAACAGAGTTACATTTGCACAGCATGTAGACTTGTGTGCTAGCCCACCTTGGTGAGGTTTGTAACTTCGGATGCATTTCATGCATAATAAAATGAATTACCTCATGCATTTGATTTGTTCGATTTTCTTTATGAGTTAGAATTGAAAGAATTATGAAGGTAAAGAACCTCAGGATAGACAATTATATTCCTAAAATCATAGTACTTACAAGCTTATACCCTATGCTGTTAGCATTACATTTTTCAGGTGCTTTGGTAGAGGACGCAGTTGTGGAGGACCAAGTGAAGGAAAGAGTGAAATTTGAAGAGGAAGACGAATTTTATTCGTATGAGTGATCTTAGTATAAAGTCTTAATCATACTCTGACACGTATATTTTGATTCTTTTTGTTGATATCGGTGTTGATACCCAATGTAAATCTGATTTAGAACCTGGAACTGTCTTTCTATTTCTGCTGCACAATTGTAATTATGCATTGTATCTTCGTTTTAAAATTTTTGGAAAGATGGTTTAAATTTGATAGTACAATAACTGTTATTCAACTACCATTCTCCTTTCAAGGAAGTGAGGTCGTAATTCAAACTCCTCTGAACCCAATGTGGTCTCACTAGTTTGGGTTGTGACAGAGAGCCCTCTTGATGGTATGCCTCTCAGACTTGTGGTGAGATGTTGTTTCGTACAAGCATAAACTTGTGGCAAGGTGATTCCCAAGGATCAACACATTGGTGCGACTTGGAAATGGGTGAATAATAATTTTTCCTTTATGTAGGATGTAAATATGTATGGTTCCCACAGGGTGTACTCACATTGGTGAATACCTCGGAATTTTACCCTTGACAAAAAATAAGTGGGAGGATTATGCCTCCTCGGTTGAAAGCCCTTAAAACTATGTTGCACACATAGAATACTCTCATCCCTTAGCCGTAAATTCGGGGATAAAGTCTCATTGGTGGGACATCCTGGATAGTCGTATTGGATCATGAGGAAACCAAACGATTTTGGGACATCCAGCATGCTTTTGGATTTCTCCCGACATGGCATATTAAATTTTCAATTTCTTGTTTGACGTATGAACGTTTATTAAGTAGCTTGCATTAACTATTTCTTTTCAGTATAACCGTTTGTCATTTCCTCTTTTACTTATCATACTTGTTTTGGGTGTATGCTTCAACCTTCTTCCCGGTGTATGAGGGTTGAATGTTTTCCCCACTTGTGATGTTTAATTGTTTTATTTTTTTGAATCTTACCTTGCATTGCTTTATATCCCATGATTTCGAACACATGTTACTGATTTGAAAACCTCTCTCCTTTAAAACTCCTTAGACTTATTTCGAGGGAGAAATTCTTTGAAGGAGGGTAGGATGTAACAGTCTGAATGAATCCTAAAACTACAACTTGTAACCTTAGGGTAAAATAGTAATTTGATAGATAATTAATTTAATCTCATTAACAAACTAAGATTAGAATTATTAAGATCCTTCATCTTATAAAACATATTTTATAAATCCTTAAGTCACCTAAAACTGATCAGGTTAACCAGATAGACCTAAGAAGTAATACCGGTCAGATAACTGAACTTAGCTGATAAATAAGAAATAAAATCAATTAGCAAGATAATAATCAGTTTAGATAGTTTAGAAAATTCATTTGAGACCCCTAAACATAATTACACAATCAGAAATTAATTAGTTGGAAATTATAGAGCTAGAAACCCGATTTTGCCCTTCTGGCTAAATCTATTTACAAGTTTACCCTTCACCTATAAAGGGAACACTTAGGTTTTACAACCCTCATTTCTCTCATATCTCTTTCGCTCTCAACCCTCTTTTCTATTGCAGCTCTTGGAGAAGGAGGAAGAACTTGAACTCCCGGATGCGCAGTGGATCGACCTCGAACGCGACCCGGCATGGTGGAGCAACTTCGGATGCGACCCAGCAACGCCCCAAGTTGAGTATACCATCAAAGTCTCGCGTATTTATTCTTATTTTGACATTATGAGCATAGGGGAAGAATGCTTGTGATTTTGTTCTCCCTTCCCCATGAGTTGGGTTGTCGAGTTGGTGATTTAGGGATCGAATCCCATGTCATTGAGAAACACAACCCTTGTGGTTGTTTCACACGATCCGACCAGTTGAAATTTGGTGTATAAGGTTTGGATTTAGGGAGAAGTCAGTAATCCCCAGTGTAGAGGGGTCCCCTTGACCTCGAAACCCAATTCGTGGCTTCCTTAGAAGATTTGCTAACTTTGGGTGAAATCCCACCCAGATGCGACTTCGGATTCATCTAAACCCGTGCTTCGGTGACCCCCTCGGTTTGCCTAACTACCCCACCGAGACCCTTCGGCGACCTTCTTGGTTCGCTGAAGACCCTGCCGAGACTCTCTTGGCACACTGGAGGATTTGGCCTGAGCTTCGGTGACCTTCCCAGTTCGCTAAAGAGACCACCAAAGCCCTTTGGAGACCACCTCGGCTAGTCGAGACAGCTTGCCGAATGACAGGGATAGTGTCCGGTTCACTAAAAGGGTCGCCGAGACCACTTCGGCGCTCCGAAGACCCCACCGAACCCTTCTTGGTTTGCCGAGCACCACGACGAGACCCAATTTCGGTCTGTTTGATGTGTTAGGCCTTGGACACCTATAGTATCCCCAACCTAATGGTTCTAACACGTATTTAGTGTTGGTTGTCTTGCTTAACCAATGAGACCCATCATACCTAGGTTTAGCCTATCTTGAGTTAGCCTATTAGTATGAGCTTCTCAGGAAACTCATGTAAATAGTCTCAATCCAATCTTTGGTTCTTTTACCTGTCTGTACATGCCTAAGTACAGACTTTGACCTCTTGAATCGCCGTTGATGGTTGACCTATGTATGTGGATGTTTAGTATGGTTATCTGCCTTATTTACATGTTGTGAGATATTATGCCTTGGAGTATATCGAGTTTGGTGTCACTTATTTTCTTCACGCCTCAGATCTGTTTTACATATGTATTATTCCATGCTTGACAGTTATGCTTTGCTTGCTTGATCTCATCATATAGTTCATCTTAGATAATTTTGTATATATACGTACTTCGAGTGTGGTGTTATGGATTATTGTATTCTTAATGGTTGTCTGGTGTTTATTTTCTGTCTACACTGAATACGTTATGCATATCACACTTGATGATCTTTTAAGTTTAGTTTGCACAGTTGAGCACTATTGTGCCTCGTAACGTGTGATTATGGGATTGTACCCATATGAATGTTAAATTGAATATATGCGTGTGAAGCATTGTGTGTATGCATTAATTGAATAACTTGGATACAACGAGTTGCATTTGGTCTATTCCGCCGTAATGGCTCAGTCAAACACCCCATGTCATACCCATTTGTTAGACTATCAGTTAAGATGAAATGACTTACTGACCATGCTGTCCTATTAGAGGACTATGTTTTCCACCCAAGCTCAGAGAGAGCCCTCATAATGGTATGCCCCTCAGACTTGTGGTGAGATGTTGTTTCGTGAAAGACGATTCCCATGGATCAGCACATTGGTGCGGCTTGGAAATTGGTGAATCAAGATTTTTCCCTTCTGTAGGATGTAAATATGTATGCTTCCCATATGTAAAACAGATCTGAGACCTGAGGGCGTAGTCGCGTTGCTGAAAACAACAAAATTTTACCCTTGATCAAAAACAAGTGGGGGGATTGTGCCTCCTAGGTTGAAAGCCCTTAAAACTACGGTGTACGCATAGAATAATCCTATTTCTTAGCCATAAATACGAGGATGAAGTCACATTGGTGGGACATTCTGGATAGTCGTATTGGAGCATGAGGGAACATACGATATTGGTATACCATACAACACCCCCCCCCCTCTCTACACTTGCACTGAGCACCTGCACTTCCTTGTTGATATCATTTTGGGTGCCTAGTGTATTACACACTAGACCTAATCATCATATAGAATTAGGCATGCATTCATTCTGACACAGACCTTTGATTCAGTACCAATTGGGGTTGGGAGGGAACGATACATTGATTGGTTTATGTTGCTTTCCTTATCTTCACTTTGGGCACATATGCTATCTTTACCACATCAATTATATGATTTTGTTTTCTCATATTGTTGGGGTATGAGTAAATACCTTGCATTGAAGGACTACTCATCCGTGCGTTCCGGCTTATGTATGTTGATTTTTACTTTTCAGGTCTTGGAGCTTGGTCACGAAGAGATAGCCTGGGATTGGGTATAGATCACCTGATTTAATTGTTGAGTTGTATCAGAATTAGACTCTTTTGTAATAATCTTGTAATAGATTAGTTTATTTCTTTCAGTTACTTATACCTTACTAGAATTGTTAATTGCTTCTGCTTATGCTATGATTACTGTTTTGCCACTCCCAAAGAGATATGGGGTAAGAATTACGAATTTGACCTAAAATTCTAAAAATTTGGGATTTTTGGTTTAGTTCGTGACAAAAATGGTATCAAAGCCTAAGTTCTTCTAAGACTTAAGTAACTATAATAGGAATTCCATAGGATTCAGGTTAGGATTTTGTGAGTTGACCCTAAGACTAGGACTTGTAGGGGTTAAGGGGCTTTGATATGTATAGAATGTGTGATCGTGAGGAGCGATGTTTGTTGTTTGTGCATCCAAATTAGCAAATCTGCATGGATAATTGGGGACAGGAAGTACAACTGTTTCTGAGAATCCTAAGGTCGAAGCTACTAGGATGGAGTCTTTGCTAAGTATATTGGGTTGTCACATTATTAAAGGACATGATGATCAAAGGCTTATGTTTTGTTGATTTAATTAATTTAAAGTACTTAGAATTCTAATACTAACTAATCTTCAAAATTTAAAGTCAATGTAGTTACAAATACATTGGACTGAGAATTTTTGAGAATTAGGTAGGAATTAGATTTATATATTTAGTAAAAAGGATAATAATATATAATTATTTAAATCTCGCCATGATTACTATGATATATAACATTTTATATAATCACACCAAGATGTTGTTTGGATCTAAGTCTGGAGAAGTCACTACTCATGCCAGATCTGTCCTGAGACCCATGTTCTGATAAATCTAAGTATTCGTCTAATCAACTTTTAAATCCTTGTTTGGGATGGTTTGATGTGTTGATTTGACTTCTTATATCTTGATAAATAATATAGTTTTAAAATCTTTAATTTTGCTTTTCTTGGTAACCTCTGTGGTGACCACTTTCTCCTCCTTCAGAGGCTACTCCTTGGATGCTTGATTGCTTTTCAGAAATAGTGTTTTCCTTTCTGCATGATTTTGGGTTTTCTTCTCGTAGTGTATTAAACTTTAATTTCTTGCGTAGCATATGTGTGATTATTGAGTATTCCTGTACTGACCCCTCTCATTTTCAGTGTAATCGTACAATATGCTTTCTCTATGTAATATTTGTTTGAGATTGATAATCCCGTGTTGTTTTATTTCTGTCTTTATAAATCGAACACTTGCATTTTGATTTCATTTCTTCCTCGTCTTTAATACTCAGACTGTTTTCATTTATTTCAATTTTCTTCGTATTTCCACAACTCCTATTACTATTTCACTCAGCATTTTCTACTTACATTCATTTTCAAATTTTCATTTATTCTATTGTTCACTACACCTTTTCAACAACACTGGTAACCACACACTTCATTTCCTATAATTATGTAATTATATTTCATTACACAAATCCCTAATACCACACGTATATATTCCATATCTTTCTTTACATTCATCCTCTCAATATACATGAGTTTTTCACACCAATATTTCACTACATATCTTTCTCAACTACATCTTTTTGTTCTAGTACACAGATCTTTTATATTTACGCATTTATACTATCAGTCTCTCACTGCAATCTTTTCTCAATGCACGAAAGTTTTCATACTAATATCTTACTACGTCTTCTTCTCGATTGCTTTTTCCTACCTTACGTATTGCTTACGTCATCGTTTATTTCATTTACCGAACTATTTGTCATTTTCATTTCCAACATGCTTTTGGTTTTCTCACAACATGGCATATTAAATTTTCAATTTCTTGTTTGACGTATGAATGTTTATTAAGTAGCTTGCATTAACTATTTCTTTTCAGTATAACTGTTTGTTTTTTCTACTTTTACTTATCATACTTGTTTTAGGGGTATGCTTCAACCTTCTTCCCGGTGTATGAGGGTTGAATTTTTCCCCACTTGTAATGTTTAATTGTTTTATATTTGTGAATCTTGCCATGCCTTGCTTCATATCCCTAGATTTCGAACACATGTTTTTGATTTCAAATCTTTTAGCCTTTAGAACTCCTTAGATTAATTTCGAGAACGAAATTCTTTTAAGGAAGGATGTAATGACCTGAATAAATCCTAGAACTAGAACTTGTAACCTTTGGGTAAAAA
The DNA here is from genome assembly GCA_031762675.1 of Pachysandra terminalis. Taxonomy (NCBI): domain Eukaryota; kingdom Viridiplantae; phylum Streptophyta; class Magnoliopsida; order Buxales; family Buxaceae; genus Pachysandra; species Pachysandra terminalis. The sequence goes on along the minus strand of JAUPMG010030397.1, from coordinate 1,030 downwards.
TTTGATAGATTAGTTATTTAATCTCACTAATAAACTAAGATTAGAATTCTTAAGATCCTTCATCTTATTAAACATATTTTAGAAATCCTTAAGTCACCTAAAAGTGATCAGGTTAACCAGATAGACCTGAGAAGTAATACGGGTCAGATAACTGAACTTAGCTGATAAATAGGAAATAAAATCAATTAGCAAGATAATAATCAGTTTAGACAATTTAGAAAATTCATTTGAGAACCCTAAACATAATCACACAATCAGAAATTAATTAGGTGGTTAGTTAGAAATTATAGAACTAAGAACCCAGTTTTGCCCTTCTGCCTAAATGTGTTTACATGTTTGCCATTAACCTATAAATAGGACACTTAGGTTTTAAAACCCTCATTTCTCTCATTTCTCTTTCTCTCTCAACCCTCTTTTCTCTTGGAGCTCTTGGAGAAGGAGGAAGACCTCGAACTCCCATATGCACAGTGGATCGACCTCCGACGCAACCCGGCATAGTGGAGCAACTCCGGACCCGACCCAGTAACGCCCCAATTTGAGTATACCTTCAATGTCTCATTTATTCTTATTTTGACATTGTGAGCTTGTGGGAATAATGCTTGTGATTGTGTTCTCCCTTCTCCCATGAGTTTTGTTGTTGAGTTGTTGGTTTAGGGATCGAATCCCATGTTATTGAGAAACCCAACCCTTGTGGACGTCTCACACGATCCAACCCGTTGAAATTTGGTATCTAAGGTTTGGATTTAGTGAGAAGCCAGTAATCCCCGGTGTAAAGTGATCCCCATAACCTAGAAACCCAATTTGTGGCTTCCTTAGGAGATTTGCTAACGTTGGGTGAATTCCCACCCAGACGCGACTTCGGATTCTCCCGAACCCGTGCTTCGGCGACCCTCTCGGTTCACCGAACTACCCCACCGAGACCCTTCGGCGACCTCCTCGGTTCGCCAAAGACCTTGTGTAATGACCTGGACCCTTAAAGGAATATTTCCTAATTAATTATTATTATTAATTATTTGTTTTCATTTAAATT
>JAUPMG010030377.1:0-14706 GCA_031762675.1 Pachysandra terminalis | reverse complement strand
GCTATCTGCCCAACTTGGGTTTCTAGCTTTGCTATGGATTGAGAATGGGAGTTCAGCAACTGAGTATTTGCCTCAAGGTTGATAAATGCAGCCAATACCTTTTCCTCAAAGGCGGAATTCTTAGGAGGAGGTGGATTTTATTAGTAGTTCTGCTGGGCAGGCCTATAGTTGGTAAATGGTTGGTAAAATTGATTAGGATATGGCTGCACACATGGTTGCATACCATATGATGGAGCCGAATATTCAGACGCTTGAGCCCACCATCAAAAGCTCGGATGGTTCCTCCATCCCAGGTTGTAAGTATTGGAGTATGGATCATTACCTGGCCTTTAGAAGGCAGCATGAACATTTTCATGAGATAAGTCAGAAAACTGTCCGGAGGAAGGGCAATCTCTAGTATGGAATGAGGGACTATAGCATAGTGCACACATGGTTCATTCGGGATGGACATGTGAGGTGGAGTAATAGGAGCAAAGCCATCTGCCATAATCTGGTCTAGGTTACATGATAATGCATCCACCTTACTAGTCACATCTGATGAATTAGTCACCTCAAAAAGACTTTCAGCCTTAGGGGCCTTAAGGCCCGGTGCCCTCCTACTAGCTGAAGCATGCTGTACAGAATTTTCACATAGATTCTCGAAGAGAGTCCATGCTTCATTCTCACTTTTAAGCATAAAAGTGCCACCACATGAGGCATCCACCATCTGCCTATGTGGTTCACTTAAACTGTCATAAAAGCATTGTACGAGCTGCCACTTGGGAATTTGATGGTGTGGGCACTTCCTAAGTAAGTCTTTTAAGTCTTTACCAACTCTCTTGAAATGTCTCCCTTTCCACTTGGGAGAAGCTAGTGAAAGCTCTCCGAATCTGGTTGGTCTTTCCTATGGGGAAATACTTTTCAAGAAATTCATGTTGCATTTGAGCCTATGTAGGGATAAGATTTTCCCCTAAGGAATTCAGCCAATGCTTAGCTTTGTCTTTTAGTGAAAAAGGGAATAGCTGCATCCTTAAAGCATCCTCGAAACAATTATGCAATTTAATGGTAGAGTAGATTTCGAGGAATCCATCGAGGTGCTTGTAAGGATCCTTATTATTAAGTCCAAAATAGGATGGGAGCATTTGAATTATGCTGGACTTAATCTCATAGTGAGTTGCCGCAACTTGCAGCAACTGAATGCAAGAAGGAGAGGTGTAAGTGGCAGGGATATAGTGATCCTTAAGCAACACATGCCTCTCTTCTTCTGTGGGTTCCATTGGTTCAAGTGTACGTCTTCCTACCAAGATAGAGTCTTTTTGGTCCTTACGTTCTCTAAGAGTCCGTTCTAATTCTTGGTTGCAAGATAAAAGTGATAGGGCCAAGGATTGCCTACCTTTCATACACTAGTAACAGAAATAATCCAAAAAGAAAATAGCTACATGGTTGGTGTGGCTGCTGGATGAGTTTTAAGCAATTTTGGGCAGACCTGTGAAATTGCGCTCGATAGCAATTGGGTGCGCTCGATTGCAAGTCGATCGATCGCAATCCTGCTCTCGATCATAAGACGCTCGATCGCAATTCTGCAGAAGTTCCTGAAACAGACAACACACAGCCATAAAATAGAAAATATATCTAAAATAAATCTATGAAAATTCAAAATAGACCTAATCTAACAAAACTTAGCAATCTAAATCGAAAACAGTCCCAGGCAACGGCGCAAAAAATTGATGTGTGCAATAATAACCACTCGCAATAGAACGAATCCTTGTAGGATAGGGTTATTTCGAGGGTGTCGAACCTCAAGGACAGAATGGGCTAAGATTGTTAATTTACCAGATTAATTCTAAACCATTTTAATTAGACAAAGAAAAGGAATTTTGTGATTTATTTCTAAAAACTAAATTAAACTAAAGTAAAGTGGATAAAATCAATCAGGGAAACAGTAGAGTATTGATGATCCCTCTAACCCCTTGAATATGGCAATCTCATGAATTCTAAGCATTAATTCACTGTCTGAAAGCAGATTTGTGTGGCTACAAGCACACAAAACATCCCAAAAAGGTATCATGCTAAGAATAAGCATAGCCTATCTTCAATTTCTCTAGGCATAAACTATCAAATTCTTAGGCATGAATTACACTATCATATGGGATAAGTATAACCCATCTTCGGTTGGCACGGACTGTCTTGCTACTCTAACTAATATAGTTTGTAGTACAACCCATCTTCCCTAGGCATGGCCTATCAAATCCTATCATACTCATCATGTCATTAGGCACTATTGCATAGTTAGTATTCCTTTAATCACAGAAAATAGGAACACTTTGGGTTCAATCCTAACAAAACAAATGGTTAATCATTCTATTAGGCTTGAGTATAAGCATTAATTTACTGATTTCAAACAATACTCAAACTATGCAATTATCAAACAGTGAATTACAAAGCCTAAAAACCATGAAATTAAACCATAACAATAAAGTTAGAGTTTACATCAACACTCCACAAAGGAGTTTAGCTACTCATGGAAACACTGATCTTCACCACAGATGTGTAGAAGGTCATCTCCACGATCAGCATACACCCCAAACACGAACACGGCAAGAACACGAAGAACACACAAAAAACATGAAGAACATGAAGAACACGCGTAGAACATGAATTCTAAAGCGATTCAAACTATAAATTGATTCATCATTATCTCTACAACCTACTAGTAGTCTTACATTACATGTTTTCCTATCTAAATATTATCCAAAAGAAATCGGACACTAATCACAAATAGACCAAACTACTAGACAGACGCAGAACTGCTACTGTATTTCCACATGCGCTCGATTATACCGTCCCTGCGATCAATCGTAAGTCTGGGCTCGATCGCAATGTGATCGATCCTGCTACGATCGATCACACTGTGTAGTTCTGGGCTTTCTGGGCTTAATTTGGACTTGATCCTTGGGCTTCCAATTGGGCTCCCTCCGTGGGCTTTCTCCTCTATCTTCAAGGTGTAAATGGGCTTGAAAGTGAACCTTGATCATCCCCTCTTACGAGCCTTGAAGCTTTATCCATTTGAGGCTTTAATGGCTTGGTTTAAGCCCATATTTTCCTAATCTTATCAGACTTGCTAAACATCATAATTGCATTAATTCATTCACATTAACATATCTCTAAGACTAACAAGTTGCAGTAATACGTCCAAAAGTATAAGTGTTACACACTTATCAGTCTCTCTTTTCAGCTCTTCGTTTTGTGGTACGCTTAGTCTCCCTTTCAAACATACATTGCCGTCTTCCTCCTTAGTCCAATCAGATCGATCAGCATCATTGGCTACGTCTTTTAGCCGTGGTTCCTTAGCTTTTAGCTCGATTATTCTAGATTTTAATGAAGGCTTTGCAAGGTTATTGCATAACCTTGCTCCTTGGTCTGTTACATGAACTTCGATGATGAAATCAACAGGTATTTCGTACAAGTTCCATTCTTGGACCACCATGCGTGCCACCATGCTTCTAGGTTTCCGGCTAAGTGCATCTGCCACGATGTTTGCTTTGCCCGGATGGTATTGAAGTGAAAAGTTATAGTCGTTTACTATCTCCATTCATTTACGTTGCTGCATGTTCAAGCCCTTTTGTGAGAAAACGTACTTCAGTATTTTGTGAATAGAAAATACCTCGAACGTCTCTCCAAATAGGTGATATTGCCATGTCTTCAGTGCAAAGACTATAGCCGCCAGCTCCAAGTCGTGTGTAGGGTAGTTTCTTTCATGGGGTTTAAGTTTCCTTGAGGCGTAGGCCATGACCTTCCCTCCTTGCATTAGGACATAGCCATTTCCTAGTAAATATGCATCGACATAAATCAAAAACTTCAAACTGCTCTCCAGAATGGTCAAAACTGGTGTAGTCGTCAGTTTCTCCTTAAGTGTTGCAAAAGCTTGTTGGCATGCGTCGTTCCATATGAATTTGAAATCCTTCCTTGTTAGCTTGGTTAGGGGCACTGCGATGCGTGAGAATCCTTCAATGAATCGACGGTAGTAACCTGCTATCCAAGGAAACTGGGAACTTCGAATACATTTCTGGGTTGTTCCTACCTTAGTATCACTTCCACCTTGCTTGTGTCCATTGAAATTCTATCCATAGACACCACGTGTCCTAGGAACTTCAATTCTTCTTGCCAACATTCACACTTAGAGAATTTTGCATATAGCTAGTTGTCCACCAATGTTTGCAATGTTGTATGAAGATGCTCCTCATGCTTTTTCTTGGTTTTGGAGTAAACCAAGATGTCGTCTACGAACACCACCATAAACTTATCCAGATATAGTCTGAATATTCTTTGCATCATGTCCGTAAAAGCTGTAGGTGCATTCGTCAGTCCGAACGGCGTGACCACTGTCCATACTTCGTTTGGAAAGCAGTCTTTGGAATGTCACTCTCTTTGATGCGTAGATGATGGTAACCAGATCTGAGGTCGATCTTTGAGAAGTATCGAGCTCCTTTTAGTTGGTCGAATAGGTCCTCTATCCTTGGCAAAGGATACTTGTTCTTCACCGTTACTTGGTTCAACTTCCGGTAGTCAATGCACAGCCATAAGGATCCATCTTTCTTCTTCACAAACAGAACAGGTGCTCCCCATGGTAATGAGCTTTGTCGAATGAATTGCAAGGCAAGCAATTCATCTAGTTGTTTTCTATGCTTCGTCAACTCGGTAGATGCCATACGGTATGACGGTAGTGCAACGGGGTTTGCTCCAGCCTAAGTATGCTAGATTATTTACATTTTCAGATTTTGACCCTCTAATCTTAACAACTTTACCCTCCGGTGTTACAAAAGACACTATCCGGTTATGGAAGTCTATTTGCACATGATATGCAACTAGCCAATCCATACCCAAAATCACATCAAACTTTGTCATGTTAAGCATAATCAGGTCTATGGGTAATGTAGACTTACCCACCATAACTAGGCAAGAGTTATATACCTTCCCTAGGTATGCTGAACCTTTGATGGGGTTTGCTACGAATAGGCTTCTTTCTAGATCCTTCATAGGTAAACTTAGATAGTTTACTAATGAATTCGCTATGAAAGAGTGAGACGCTCCCATATCAAATAGAACTTTGGCTGAGGTGTGAGAAATACGAACCGTACCTTCCATGACTTCTCCTTGCTATTTTTCTTGGGCATAGACCTTAGCTTGCTAAGGTGGCTGTTGAGGAACTCCAGCCTTGGTTTCTTTAAGTGGTTGTTCTTGTTCTTGAGCTTGTGCGGCCAGTTTAGGTGGATAGTGTGGCTTCGAGATCAGTTGCTACTACTGGAAAGTGTTGGCTTTAGGGAATCGACAATCCCTTAAATGATGTCCAATCCTTCTGCATTTGAAACAACGGATGCTAGGGAAGTCTTGAATGCTGGTAGGACCTTGAGTTGTTGGTTGTTTCTATTATTCAGATGTGACTCCTTTTGAAATTCCAGCACTTACATTGCTCATCCCCAATTTTGGATCTTGTATCTTCCGATATGCTTACATGTCCCACCTTCCGTGCACAATCCACTACCTTGTGGTACTCTGTGAACTCCCGTACAATCAGCCTACTTTTGATGCCAGGCCTTAATCCACTCTCAAATCTTAAGGCTTTCTTCTCCTCATCATCAACGGCATATGTGGCGAATTGTGATAGCTCCGTGACTTTCGCAGCATATTCCCGTACCGTAATGCTTCCTTGCTCCATCTTTATGAACTCCAATTCTTTCTACTTCCTAACAATTTTAGGAAAGTACTCTAGATAGAATTGTGCCTTGAATTGCTCTCATGTCTGGATGCTCATGACAACAATTGTTTCCTTCCACCATCTCCTTACCTCTCCTTCAAGCATAAAGGAAGTGAAATGGATCTTCTCATAGTTGTTCACCTCCATTATGTCGAAGATATGCTCCAAAGAGTCAATCCATGCTTGTGCCTCCATTGGTTCAATAGCTCCCTTGAATACGGTTGGTCCAAGGTTCTTGAATTTCTCAATGCTTTGGTGTTATGATGTGCTTCGTACTGCTGTGGCATATTCCCCATTCTAGCTTACTGTTGTTGCATCATACTAGCCATTTGTCTCATTGCTTTGTAAATTCAATTGAGGGTTTTGACTGTCATCATTGCTTGCGGTTGCTACGCTGGTATCCACACTAGCACCTCTTCTTCTTCCAGACTTTGCATCCTACTAAAAGGAAGACAACAACCAATTTGTTATGAAATTGTATCCTACTTGCCAGTATTTCATATTGCACACAGAAAAGTTTTGAAATATCAGCACCATGAAAACTTTTGGAATCGATTAAAAACATGAAAACTTAGGCTCTAATACCAACTTTTTTACATCCCAAACTTAAGAGTTCTCAAATGAGTCCCTACAAGTTAGAAACATGACTCTCACCCCATATCCAATTTTGTTTGGAAAAAATGAAAAACCTTTTAGATTATGTGTATGTTCTTCCATGGTTTTGGAAAACACAAGTATATCATCGATGTATACTACACAAAAATCTTCAAGATCTTTAAAGACTTTATCCATCCATCTTTGAAAGATTTGAGGTGCAGTATTGAGTCCGAAAGGCATGATCTCCATTGGTAATGACCTTTTGGAGTACTGAAAGCAGTCAACGGTTTTGACTCTTCAATTAATAATATTTGCCAAAATCCTGATTTACAATCAACTTTACTAAAGATTTTTGAACCTTTAGTTTGGTGGATTAAGATATCCTTGCGTGGGATAAAATAACCATCAAATTCAACGTATTGGTTTAACCGTTTGTAGTTAATAACCATTCGGGCTTTTCCTCGTTTGATTTCACTATGGTTATTTACCATAAAGGCAGACTAGAATGATGACTGTTTGTCTCTTCTATTAGATTTTTATTAAGCAAATCGTTAATCTGAAATTCAAATTCATCTATATTCGTTTTGGTAGAGATCATTGGTTTGATACGAATAATGATATTAAGATCTCTTAGATTAAGAGAGCAATATCGAGGATTTTTATCCCATAATTTTAGTGGATTATCACTAAAATTGTCAGATAAAGAATGATAAAGCCAATGAGTTTTGTTTCAAGTTGTTTTTCAACTGCTTTTCGAAGAGGTGTAAATATTTTATCACACTTGTACCGATTATATTGTAATAAAGGAATTTCTATAATCTCTTTGTTTAGAGAAAAAGAATGGAATTATGATTGATATGCATAGGTAAATAATTTATTAAGAAGTTGTTTCCTAATAAAAAATCTCCATTCATGTTGGGAAAGCATAATACCTTTGGTACAACAAATTTGCACTTTTTTAGCCAAATTGGTATTTTCTTTCCTTTGAATTGTATTAAGGTTTCTTTACCATCAATACTTATAACTCTAATAGGGTGTTTCATTAGGGTCCATTTTTCAGAAGGAATTGCAATAAATTGACAAGAAGGAATTGTTGCTCTTGTGTCAACAAGAATGCACAAATTATATGTTTTATAATTTTGAAAAGAGAAACTACCTAAGATTTAGGTATATCTCTTTTTCCCTTAAGATGGGGCAAATATTATTTCGTCATTTAGTAGTTGGAAATGATAAAAGTCGGTGACCTTAGATTGATATGCTGTTGGACTTTCTTTTAAGGCAACATAATTCATAAAGATGTCTTCTTCGTCAGAAGAATAATCTTCACTTTCAACTTCATATAGAATATCTTCTATATCAGAGATTTCTTCCCCAAATAGAATTTCTAAGTCTTATGCTTGAAGAACTTTAACCATTTTCTTAAGGTTTTTTCCTTTTTGAGGACAATTATTCGCGTAATGATCTTCTTCATTACAACCATAAAATTTACACTTTTTGGTGTAATTGTAGTTTGTTTCTTTTTGTGAATATAATTCTTCTTAGGAAAAAGGTTTTTCGTTTTTTCCAAGGTTTCCAAATAAATCTTTTCTTCGGAGGAAAAAAGGTTTTTAGTTTTTTCCAAGGTTTCCAAATAAATCTTTTCTTCTTGAAAGATTTTGTTCGTGGTGGATTACATCCAATTTTCCAAGATTCTGTTAAGATTTTATCACAACATTGTTTGGAGTTTGTGATTGGATCTTTTTGAGATTCAAAAATTCTTCTTCATTGAAGAATTCATGTAAAGGGGTTTCAACTGTTCTCTATTGGAGGAATTGGCTGAGGGTGATGGAGTAGTATTTTTTCACTATCCGTTTCACTTTGATCTTCATCTTTTACCATATTGGTAGAAAGATGAGAATCAGAATCAGAAGTAGAATCGAGCGATCATCTTCACCTGAATCTGATTGTAGATCTAGTGAATAATTAAAATGAAGTTATAAATCTTAATTTTTCAAATATGTAGTTTGTATTTGGTCTAATATAGTATTTCTATTAGAAACTGACAATTTTGGATCTTTATTGATTTCTCGGCAATATTCCAAAATTTCTTTTATACTATTATAATCATCTTCATTATACGAAACAGAAACAGAAGAATTAATTTTTTTTATTTCTGATTTCTACTTTGTTTAAGTTGAAATCAATACAATCGAGTTTTTTCTCGATGTAGTGCTGATGTGCAGTTTGTCTATGGTCTATTCGGTTAACTAGACCACCTAACATATCTGTTATAGTATTTAAACTAGCACTAATAATATTAAGATTTTTTTTTCTGATTTTTATCTATATGTACCATATGGTTATAGTCTTCTTCAGAATTTCCTACCCATGTACCTAAGCATTCATGTACTATTGGTAATTTTTCTTCCATAACTGTGATTGGTACCTAAGACTTTTTGTTACTTTGTTGTTTCAGGTGCCTAAAACCAGATTCCTAAAGCTTGCGGTACGCTTAGCAAAACAGCAAACAGGATATGAACTTCAAAACAGTAACAGAGATATAGATTTTACAACAGCAAGATTCAAAGAAAAACGCAATAATAATGAAAGTTAAATATAGAAAATAAAGAAAAACTTTTGAAGAATAAAATCACAACGGTATTAAACGTAATATGATATTACACAAAGATTGTGAACATTAACAACATATACTTCATGTATGAACTATGAAAGAGTATACCTATAGAGGATGGTTATAGAGGACGATTTTAATGTACATGAGATGTTATCACTGCTCTGATACCATTTACAGAGCGATAGTGGAGCAGAAGAAAAGAGAAAAAAAGAAATGATTTTACTATTACAAGAAGAAAACTTGAAGACAAGAAAGAAGATACAAGAGACTTAGAGGAGTGATTTTCTCTGCTGCTAGAGGCTTCTATTTATAGGGGTTGGACTTGAAATCTTCAGAATTATCTCTTAATTCTTGAAGGTTCTGAGAGACTCCAGCTGTCTTGGTCAACAATTGTAGGCTTTAGTAGTTATGATCAAGGAATACAGCTTTCTTGCATTTAATTCTTGTACTGTTTCAAACTTTAACTTTTTGTCTTTTGGAAACAGTAATGAACAATGCCGAACAGTGCCGATGAACAGTACAGATGAATAGTGTCGGTGAATAGTACTGGTGAACAGTACCGATCAATAGTGCCTTAAACAGTGTTTCTGCTACAGTGATGCGCTTCAATGATCCGCAACAGTGGTTTCTACTACAGTGATTTGCTTCAGTGATCTGCAACAGTGGTTTCTGCTACAGGTCGTCATTTCAATCTGATTTCTGCTTTAGGGTTCTAGATTGTGATAAATGTTGTCGTCGAGAAGTTCAGTATCCATAGGACTTTGAATCCATTGTTGGTTACGAAATTCTTTGAGTTCTTCTGCTTTAAGGGCAAGCTCTGTGGGAACATCTAGTTCATGTTTTTGAACTAGATTATTCAAAAGTGACCAGATCTTGTTTAGATTTGGTTCATTATGTCTTCATTGTTCAATTGGCCCTCCTCCAGTAACTATGTTTGTCATAGCTTTCATTTTAAAATTCCAATTTGCGGAGGTGATTTGTGTGACGAAAATCCTTCTTTCATCCGTGGCAAAAGATGCAGATGTGAGATTCATTTGTTGAAGTAAATCTCTGGCCTTTTGTGAGAGAGTGATGAAGTTCTCAATCCAGTAGTTTGCTGGATGAAGATCATGAGCAACATTTGTGGAAGTCACCGTTTCTTTGATTAATTCCCAATCTTCAGTGGGCTTTAAATCCCAAATCTGATATGGTTGGAAGAGTTTTTCTCTTTCACACCATATGGTAGAACTAGAAATCCAAAAAGAGTAAATCATGGATGATTTTAAAAAGTGATGATAATACATTAACATTTGTTTTATAAAATATGGAAAATTTGATATTTTCCCAAGATCACTTTTTATGAAAAATAGTTTATTGACTAAACCAAAATCAATGGCATTGATAGAAATGTTTTCATTTAGAAAAAATTGTAATTTTGGAATGCCGTCAGTTATATTTATATGATCACTAAATTCAGAGAAAAGTTGTTTAATTTTCTCTTTGTGAAATTGAACTCGAGGTGAAATCTGTTTAGAAAAATTTCGAGAGGAAGGATATGCTTTGCTTTTTCAAAATGACAAATCCTTTTAATTTTATTAAAAATAGGATCTTATTGGTTGTTTACCAATATATCAGATATTCGTAAAATCTTTTGAATTTGATCAAAATTGGAAATATTGGTCCAATCCAATTTTTTAAAAAGTTAAACAATGAGTTGAGATAACTCATCATTACTGTTTTGGGCTTCAACCAGTTTGTTTACTTGTTGATGTAAATGTTGACAAAAAGTCTTTTCTGATGGAGCTTATGAGATTTCCAAATTTTGTTAATCTCATCATAAGGCTCATGCCGTAATACCGGATTTGGGAAATCCGTTGGCTCACGTACAATCTCTTGTTTGGACATTTTTTGTGGATTTGCTTTTTAGCTGGATCAGCTGAGCAAGCATGTTTATTTGAAAACATTTTGTGAGAAGTTCTTGTTTTAGAACTTTCTTGTTCTTGAGAATTTATTGGTTTAGAAGTTTCTTTAATTCCTACTTTTCCTTTTTTGGAAAGCTTTTTTACGGAGATCCAATCAAACATCCGTTTTTTTGGGTCTTCCAAGTAGCTGTGACAATTTCTTGTAAAAGAGGGAAATTTAATTGGAAAATCATGTATAGACTTATGGTTGTTTACCATAATATTTGTCTTTTTTTGAGTTGTTGGAGTAATAATTTATCATTATCAGCCAGGAAAACGAAACATCTTTTCTGAGTTTTGCTAAGAAAGCTATCTCCTTTTGAGATAGATTTTGAATAGAATTTCTTCCATAATTGAGAATTCGAAGAAGACTTTGTAATTGTTTTTTACTTGTAAGGTCTTCAAAAAATTCATATATTTTTGAAATTATATGATCTTGTAGTTTTATTCCTGTTTGGGATTTCCAGTCCCTCAAATCCATTAATAAACAAACAATAAAAAGTCTCCTCACTTACTATGATTTCCAGATCCCAGCAAGCCCCTAAGTCATTAGAAGTTCAGTAGTATGAAATTACATGCAAAGGGTGTGGACCTATAGACCATATTCATGGTCTTAAGGCATAAGAAGTGCAAGTGATAGGGTGCACATTACCTAAGCATGCAATTGTTGAGTACAGTTTGAAATAAGTCTACCTGGCATGCTTGAAATGTTAAAATCATATAAAATCAACATATAAAAATATCATGGTCTAACTAGCATGCAAAACAGTCCAAACAGGGTATAAGTAATTGAAATATGCATACTCAAGTTTAGCTAACATCAGAATTGGTCTAATGAGATCAATATACACATGCTCACAAAAGTATAAACAATTTGGATTAACTTGGCACATTTCGGCGAGCCTAGGGGTCGCCAGTGTGCCTTCGGCGAGTGCTCGGCGCGTTAGTCGGGGCATCGAGTAATCGCCGAGGGTTCTGGGTTTAAGGGTTTGGTCTCAGGGTTTGGCTCAGCAAGTTCTCGGCTCATCGAGAATATGACTGGCACCAAAACCAGGGGCATAAAAATATGTCTGTGAGGTTCGGCTCATGCTCGGCCCATCGAGTTGGGCATCTGCATGAAAACCAGAGACTTAATAATATAAAGAGGAGGCTCGGTGCATGCTCGGCTCATCGAGTACTCGCCGAGTGCTCTTCTGGGCTTGTTCGGCGCATGCTCAGCTCGCAGAGTACTCGCCGAACAGCCAATTCTGGGCAATTTTTCCAGAATTCTGATCTAATCATACTTTTATTCAATTTTCTTCCTTATGTAACCTTCCTTAAAATTAAATTCCGAAAAATAACATATTAAAATATTTAAGAAAATATAAGTAAATAAATAGTTGTTAAATTGGTTTGAAAACTTTTGAAAACTGATATGATTTTGAAAACTTAGTATAATTGAAAAGCTTACTAAGTATAATTGAAAAGTAAACTTTAAAACACTACTTAAACCATAAAACTAATTAATTTCGAATACTTACAGTGTTGTTGCTGAGTTAGAGTAGATAATTCAGCTCTGTTCTTCTCCTTCTTAGCTCCAAGCTTGTGTGATTTTCGAAATCCAGGCATGGCCTCTTTATTTATAGTAATTAGACAATTTCCTAGTCCTATTAGCATTCGTCTTTGTATTTTAGTCTTGTCCCTTTATTTGGATGTCTTAGATTCTAAGCCATTAGATGAATTCCCAGCTCTCCTAGTTCAGCTATGTTTCTATTATTTAAATTTTTAAATCTTAGCATGTTTCTAACTCCTATGGAAGCTTCTATTACTGTTTGAGATCTTAAGCATTGATTGAGATGTCTTATGTCCTGCAAGATCTAAACCATTCATTCTAACTTAAGAAGTTATGATTGTGTGAGTTGCACTTAGTTTCCTAGTTGTACAACCCGTCAATCACAATCAATCAAAACTCAAATAAATGGCTACCTACTAAAATTTCAAATTAACCCCTAATTTTATAGTAGTTACACCTAAGTCCTAATTTGGTTTGGGTTATTACAATATCCCAACCCGATTGTGGCCGGAGTCCTCCGGGAAACAGGATAGCATGAGTCGAGAGGCGGAGGTCTCTACTTTGCGAGCTGGTTTAGAGGAGGTGACCGCCTAGCTCGCTCCAAAGGATGATGAGATTTCTGGGCTCTCTGCTGCCCAGTTCTAGACAGAGGCTAAAATGGCTGTATTAGAGCGCTTGATATTGAGTATGACTTGTCAGGTAGAATCTAGATCTTATATCTATAGTCTTTACTTATATTTCATTTTTATTTTCTGCAAGCCTGAAACTAAATTAGTTTATATAATCTGTATTGTTGGGTGGAGGAGATTAGCAACGGCTCAGAGACGCTCATGATCACCTAGCATTTTTCTTCACTATTTCATTATATGTACTTTGACGTTTGTTTTTGTTATTGAATTAAATATTAGTAGATTTTTACAGGTTTACTTGTAATTAAATTTAATTAATAGACATGAATGGTGTTTGTTCTTGTACAGGTTTAATTAATTTGTAGGTTTAATAGACTTGAATTGTGTTTGCTCTTGTACAGGTTTACTTGGAGGTTTAATAGAGTTGAATTGTAGTGTTTGCTTTTGTACAAGTTTATTTACAAGTTTGTAATCTTGTAGAAATAAGGAAATGCTTAAAAAAAACTATTAACGGCGGTCATAAATGACCGCTGTTAAACATACTATATGTTGACAGTTTTATTGAGCTGCCGGGATATATAACTGTCACAGCCCAGACTCAATAGATCATCACGATCCAGATGGGTCTAGCATCATGACCTTCACTTCCACAATGGAGAGTGGTGGTCAAAGGATAACAATAGTAATCATTAAAAATTTCAAGATAACTTTTAGAGAAAACATATAATATATAGAGTTCAGCGGAAAATAATCAAAAATAAGTTCTTAATTAAAAATTAGATTTCTATATTAAATAAAAGAAAACTATACCATTTACCGAAAATGAACCGTCTATATAAATTGTCAAAAAAGAATGTTTCAAAAACCTATAAAACTGTCACGACCTGAACCGGAAATTCCCGATTACGTAGGTTTTGCAGTCCAAGCGTAACCTTCACCCTGTATTTCTATGGGAGTGGCTACCCAAATTGAATCATAAGTGGAAGTCCTGAGCAGTTCTAGTAAGATATAAGTAACAAAAAACGCCTAGAATAAAAATCTATAAATTCTAGGTATCCAAGTCTAAATCTAGACAAATTTTCACATATGTCTAGTAGAGTGCGCTACCCAATCCATGTCAGCTCTCTTGGTTTGCTTCTTACTCCCGAGATTTGAAAAAAAATAAAACAAAGAGCATTAGTAAACCTAAAATAATATGCTTTCACTCATGTTCTCCTATTCTGGGACGTGAGTGATAGTGAGCAATAGTAGTATACAGATATGTGCAAGTGGTGTACAGTTGTGACAATTAATATATTTAAAGCAGATAAATTAGCTCTCCCAACCTTGCAAGGTATTCCTTAATAGTCAACCTAACTTTTACTGTCACGACCCAAACTTAAGGTAATTTACGTGGAACCCCTTAGGTTCGAACTGCGACTCTCACCCCAACCGAGATCGGGAGTGGTAACCAATATAGAGCCAAACCATACGAATCAATGAAACTTTAAAGGAATATACTTTACTAAAATTAATCAAAATATAACTAAGTTATTACATTCAAAACATCTAATGAAATAGCAACGGAAAAGAAAATAATTACATCTATTTCCAAGTTTAAATCAAATCCCTAACCCTATACATCATATCTAATCTAATAA
>JAUPMG010030356.1:0-14707 GCA_031762675.1 Pachysandra terminalis | reverse complement strand
TTTGTTTAAATCAATGATTGTAAGGAAGCGCACTCTGACATTATTTAATACGATGAAATTTTAGTCTCACATTATTTGTTATTAGTTGTAATGATATGACAATCCGCGGTCTAGCAATAGATCCTGAAGGTCTAACCTTGTGATCCGTGCCTTCCCTTCTTGGGATTTGAGTCACTGGGATCGGGGCGTGACACTTTTGTGCTATTGCTACATCGAAGGTGAGGTGGCATTAGACGATAGAGGAGAAGTAATGACGAATGCAGATGGAACCATTGTTTATAAAAATGGTCGCGTCAATGCACTAGCCATAGACGAGAGGATACGGTTGGAAGAATTTTTATTCGCTGATGAGCAAAAGCTTAACGTCTCTATAGAGGGGAAGACTGTTAAGTACACGACACTGATAGAAAGGAGTATGTTACTACCTATTTCTGATGAAGAAGATTTTAAGAATACGATCTTTTTTAACGAACGGTCAGTTAAGGTTTATATATTCGAAGATGAGGAGCGAGCGACAAACATCGTTTCACCTCCCAGGTATTTAAATAGTCATACATTTCTTAGTTAAATATAAGTATGTGATAATGTTATATTAGATTAGTATATCAATGGTTGGTATAAGTATCTATAATAATTTACAGTTAACCTATTATGTGAAAACAAGTCCTAATATGTAGAAGAGTAGTGAAAAATCTATGACTATCATAGAAGTAATAAACTTAATATTAATTCATTAGATATTTTTTCAAATGTGATTACATATTATTGGTACATGTATTTAGCTTATTTAATTGAACTTCTATAGGCATGACGAAGAAGTTCAATGCGGTACATCTAATACGGATGGCAATGAGAGGAGATTTGTACCAACGCAAACATTCGTTATAGATAGCGATCCAATAGGAACAGTTGCAGAGGTGTTTGTCTTGGGTGGTGCTACAACTGGAGAACGTGTGAAACTTCGTTCTGTAATGTACGAGCGTTGTATCGTTGAGGATTAGTTATTTGATGGTGCAGATGTTTTTCGACAAGAATTGTACAAGTTCAGCATCGCACAACATTTTCCATATAGGTGGAAGTGAAACACAACTACCTATTTGTATGCAAGATGCAAGGTTGAGAGTTGCAATTGGAGAGTAACAAAAAGTCAAGTAAGAGGCACACGATTTGTAAATGTGAAGGAGTTTTTTAATGAACATCTTCATGACTCCGAAGAACATCTTAGTGTTGAGCCTCTCGTAAGGACTAAATGGGTTGGTGGTATACTTGAACCCACAATCAAGCAAACACCAGGTTACTTGCCACGCCAAATATGCAAAGACTTCCGTCAAGAATATGGAATGAAGATGAGTAATCAGCAATCGTGGAATAGCAAAGAGAGGATGATGAAGAATATTGATGGTGATATATCCAAGTCATATAGCATAATCCCGTGGATGTGTAATAGGCTTAAGGAAGTAATGCCCGGGACAATAGCTAAATGCACATGAAATGATGAGGATTTATTTAAGCAACTCTTCATTGCATATCATAATAGCTGCCATGGATTTAGGTCTGGTTGTCGACCGATTTTATTTGTGGACGGCAAGTACCTCAACAGTACATACAGAGGGACGCTACTTGGAGCTACTGCTGTGGATGTAAACAACCAGATGTTTCCGATAGCATTTGTTGTGGTTTCTTCGGAGAACGATAATGATTGGATGTGGTTTCTAGAAAACTTGAAAGCAACTTTGAATGATCCTAGAGATATTGTGATCGTATCCGATCGAAATAAATCAATTCTTCGTTGTGTACGTGCTGTGTTTGGTAGTGAAAACCATGCTTACTGTGTGCGGTATTTAAAAGAAAATTTTAATAAGTTTTTGACTGGAAAGTTTATACGGAAGCCAGTAAAGGATCTAGCTGTTAAATTATTGCACATACTTGCCTTAGCAAGGTTGCCTCAAGACTTTGAAAATAAGTTGAAAGAGTTAGATGCTATTGATCCAGAATCCTCAAAATGGGTTTACGAGAACTCTCCTCAACATTGGGCCAATATTTTTTTCCCAAAAAGTCGTTGGGATAATTTGAGTTCTAACTTTACTGAAACCTTTAATGGATGGATTAGGGAGGAGAGGAAAATACCGATAATGGCATTGATTGATGATATGCGTGTGAAGTTATCAGATCTTTTGATGAGAAGGCAGGGTGAGCTACAGAGTTGGAATTGTATTGGACCAAGAACTGAAAGTGAGATTAAGAAAAATGCTGATATAGGCATTGGATGGATTGTGAGAAGATTCACCCCTACTTCATTTGAGATTGTAATGATGCCTGGGAAGAGGGTAGGGGTTGCACTTGTATGAAGTGGGCGATGACTGGCATTCCTTGTGAGCATGCATATCTGGCAAAGAAGGAGAGTCACCTTAGTATACGTCCATATGTTGAACCGCGTTATCACAAGGATACCCAAGTTCGTATATACTCACAGTTAATGCAGCTTGTGCCCAATATTAATATGCCTATTGTTCACACCCTTGAACCTCCTAGTCCTCAAATTGGGTAGCCAGTCATAGATGGCCTTGCTCATACTAGGCGCCCAACCGGTCATCCAAAAAGGAAGCGCATTGAGTCCCAGTTTATGGCCAAGAGGGTTGTGTACTGCAAACGTTGTAATAAGCCCGACCACAATCGTAAATCTTGCAAGGAGCCAATTTGAATTCGTATATAGTACAAATGCGATGGTCATAGTAAGTCTTCATCTTTAGACCAAACTCTCCATTTAATCTTGATTTTAATTTAAAATAATGTGGTTTCGAGTTACTACTAAAGTTGTTGATCCCCTTGACCCCCCGCCCCCTCACACACACACACACACACACACACACACATTAAAAGTCTTACAATTGGGGTTGGTTTTGTTGCCTTTTTCTGATTTTGCTGCGGTTTGATATCGATTATCCATTTTGATGCTCCCGCTGCCTGGTCTCTTTGTTAGTGGGTGGTGTTGTCGCTTTCTCATATCTGCTGTTGTTGTTGGCATTGCCTTGGTTGCTTGTTGTGTGTTGTTTTTGTCAATGCTGCTTCTTTTTTATGGCATGCTTGGTGTTCCTCTTGTTCATGCCTTGGGTTACTGTGCTCACCCATTTGCTTCTGCTATGATCTCTTTCCACTCTTGCTCACTTTCCGTTGCTGCTTTGTCTGCTTTTACTGTGACTGGCTGTTGATTATCCTTCTTGAAGCTGCTGCTGCTGCTTGATGTATTGGACATTTGCTTGGTGCTGGTTAGTGGGGTTGTTGGTTTCTTTTGGTTAATGTGTGCTACTATGGTTTACTTGTCAACACTGCTACTGTTTTGTTGCCTCCAACCTTATGCATGTTGCTAGTACTCTGGTAGGTGGAGATGATCTGATTTATTGGTTGGTTCCTTGATTCCTTGGTGTCTCAATGTTCTTTTTTGTTTAGTGTTTTGAGGTTGGTGCTTGTTTTTTTACATTTAGGTTGTATGTGTTTGCCTTATTGGCAAACACTCTAACTAGAATTAAAATTAGAAAAACCTATTTTGATTAGATGAGTTGGCTACACATCTGATTTTTTTGGTCTTGGGCTAGTTAGAATTTTAATTAAATTCTCCAGAACCTGATCCAATTATCTTTTTAGGTGAATTATATCTAATACACTTAATATATAGCTAAATAAACTATATCTATATATGTTTATTTAATATTATTATGAAAATTCAAATTCCTATCTATTCCCTTTAAAAACTTAGTTCAATGTATCGTACGCTACATTGACTTCCATTTTTTAAGTAAATAGCTAGTATTAGGGTTATAAATATTTTTCCAAATCAAACAACAAACAAAAGCCTTTGATTTAGCAGCAATATTAGGTTTCAAACAATAAAATCATGTGTATAGGGATCGAGATAAACAGTGCTGAGATTAACTCACTTATATTAAAAGTTGGTAGCAAATCAGTTTTATACCAAAGTTCAGTAAAATAGTAGGAAAGCATAAAAATTAGTATATGATGTTTACAGGTTTATAAATCAGGTTAAAAAAATAGTTAGATTAGGTTTAGGTTGGTGTTCTAATAGGCTACTCGGTTAGATTAGGTTTTAAAAAACATAATCTTCAAAACAGGGTTTAGTGGTGAGCTAGCGATGTGCCTCTAGTTGCCGCTAAGCCAAACAGCAAAATCTGGTTTTTTCTGGGTTTTGTTATAGGTTTAGAAAATAATTCATATCTCGTTCAATACTCAATTAAATCACTTGAAACTTGTTTTGTTGGATTCCTAATTCAAATAGGGACCTAGTAAAAATATCAAATAAAATATATAAAACTTTTCGGATAGTTTCGTTAATTGATAAACGTACTTTTTGACCGCAAAATCTAGTATTGACACAGGGTCAGATATTAATTCATAACTAAATCAATTATTAATTAAATCAGTTCAAACTTGTTTTATTGAAATCCTAACTCAAAAAGGAATCTTATAAAAATATAAAATAAATAAATAAAAGCTTTAGGAAAATTTTCTCAATCAACAAATATGACTGACAGATTCAAGAACAATTCTTGATTTTCAATAACATCAAACATCAACACAAACAGATCTATTTACAGCTTATTGAATTTTTACCTTAAAGTTTCATTATCTTAGCATGGAGAAGGTGTTCATATGATTCAAGCAAAATCAACGATGGCATAATATTCAAGCAAATTCACAGCTTATTTGTTCAGTGTTTTGGGGCTGATGCTTGTTTTTTGCATTTAGTTTATAAGTGTTGGCCTTATTGGCATGTTTTTTTACTTGTTTGTTTGATTACCATTGTGATGAAACCTTTATGAAACTTTTACTGTGCATCTCTCCATTTATAAAATTCGGATTTTACCCATTCCAATTGTTTTATTTGTTGGCTTAATGCGCACCTAGTGTGCAGTTGAAGGTGCACTAGGTGTGCATCTTTACGAACTAGATGGTGCATCCCTGCCCACTTAGTAGTGCATCCTTGCACCATCTCGAACAAGGGCATTGCCACTGGGTGGTGCATCCCTTCCTAATGGGTGGTGCATCACCTTCCACTTAGTGGTGCATCCCTGTCCACTCAGTGGTGCATCCATGTGCACTTCTTGGTGTATCCCTTCCCACTGGGTGGTGCATCCCTTCCTATTTTTGTTCTCTTTTTCTAACAGTCTGTGTACTTTGTTATTTGTGAATGTAAAGTCTTTATTCATAGAATATGTCCATGCATTTTAAACTTGTTGTTATGTTTGCAGCTGTCAAATTTTTGAATTTAAAGAGATTGGTGGATCTTATATGATCAAAGTTGCTGACATGACGAAGAGGAAGGGTCGAGAGAGGATGCAACATCCTTTGACATTGATAAGGAGTTCAATACAGATGAAGAGGATGAGGTATGATGTATAATAATATCTATTTGTTATTGCACTTATGGACGTGTTTGAAGATCTATATTCCTTATTGGTTTTTTTACTAATCTGATTATCTAATCCGATTAGCACAACAGTCGGAATGATTTGGTTGAAAATTCGACTTTTAATTCAAATTTATTAATGTAGTTGTAATAAGTTTCACAGTAAATTTTCAAAGGTTTCATAGCGAAAAAGAAGCTTATTATTTCACTAGGTTAAATTTATAGACAAAATAATAATTGTACCACTGCAATAGCATCTAAGTAATAGGGAAAGAGATTGCAGCGATTATGGTCACTTATGCTGAAGTTATGTTCATATAACATGTCCATTGCATGACTGCCTTGATGTTATGTTTGCAGCTCTAAAATTCGTGAAGTTAAAGCGATTGGTGGATCTGCTATGCCTACAATTGCTGACATGATGAAGGGGAATGGTGGAGAGAAGATGCTATATCCGATGACCTCGAGAGCAACTTCACCATAGAGGAAGAGGATGAAGTATGGTTGATGATAATATTTATTGGTTATTGTACTTATAGACGTGTTTAAGGATTTTTATTTATTATTGGTTGTTTGACTAATCCGATCATCACAACAGTCGCAATGATTTGGTTGATAAATTGACTTTTAATTCACTTTTATTAACGTGTTTGTAATAAGCTTTGTAGTGAACTTTGAAGGTTTCATACCTAAAACTCCTGGGTTTATTTTATAAGTTGCATAATGTAAAAACATGTAACTGATCGTACAGCTCAAACTTGTTTTGGTTAACTCTTATTTGATTTTGATAACTATAAAAATCAATTTCATGCAATTATATCCATGGAAAGAACGTTTAAAATGATCAAATATCCAATTGTTTTACACAGACGTATAAAAATGATAAGTTCATGCAATTAAATCTAGTTAATTTGAAATAATATGAAGGAGAGTGCAATGTTTTACCTCTATGAGCCTTGTAGAACAAATTTTAACCTCCAAATCAAGTTTTATAGCCTTCTCCATTTTTTTTTCCTTATTTGTTTTCACTGTTTTTCTTTCGTTTTACTATTTTTACAGTTCAGTTTTATGTTCACAGTGTTTGCTGACTTGGGGAGAAGGTGTCCTCTCCTCTCCCTCTCAAGCTGACACCTAACCCTCCTAGCACCCCAACCTTAAATTAAAGCCTATCCTAGTCGTCTTTGACTTAGTTTAAGTCTATCCCTAAGTTAATTAACTTAACTAACCCCCACTAACCTTCTAATCATTTATAATTCCTTTCTAACTAATGCCAACTAATTAATCATATCTAATTATACTAACTAATCTTATTAATTAATTATAATTTTGTTTTTTCATTTAGCTTTTTCCTATGATTACATTGAGTTTGATAATTTTAATTAAAAATCACCATAATTATCAAAAATTTCTTCTCTACAATTCTCTATTGTTAATCCCTAACGTATTCACCGAGTTTCTTCTGATTAAATTATCAAGTATTAAAATATAATTAATTTATTTTTAATTATTTTAATCTAATGCGTCTCTAATCTATGGTCCTAAATACCTCAGATGTCACAAGTAAAGAATTAAATCTTTTCATTTGACCATCCGTTTGTGGGTGAAAGCTAGACGAATAGTCAAGTTATGACCCAAGAAGCTTAAACAATTCTAACCAGAAGAGGCTTGTGAATCTATACTCACGGTCACTTACAATATTTTAGGGGTGTATTTCACAACGCGCTTAAAGAATAGATGTGTTGTTCCTCGAGAGGGTGCTAGAATAAATGTGGCATATTTGGAGAAGCGGTGTACTACTATGATCACGGACTTGTACTCACCCACTTTTGGTAGGCTTGTAACAAAGTCTATTGACATGCTCTCCCAAAGTCTTGTAGGTATAGGCAATGGTTCCAGCAACCCCGCCATCGGCTGCCTTTCAGTTTTATTTTGTTGGCAGATGAGATAGGTCCTTGTGTAGTCCATTACATTACCTTTCATGTTGGGCCAATAGTTTCCCTATTTCAACAACGTCAAAGTTTACCACTACACCGGATGGCCAGCCCATAAGGTATCATGGAACTCCCTTAAGAGCACCTTTTGTAGGTCTCCTGCGCTTGGTACATATATGTTCCCACCACAAATGAGCAAGAGATCATCCTCCATTCAAAGCGAGAAGTCTTGCCATGGTTAGTTGCATTATAGTAGTGGCCATCGAGTCCTTATGGAGATGTTATTTGATGTGTTCCCATAAGTTGTTAGTCACTTTGCTGGCATTTAAATGCACTATTAGTACCATCACTGCCAACTCAGCCTTTTGGCTTAGTGCATCAACTGCTTGGTCGGTACTCCTAGTCTTGTACTCAAGTTCAAAGTTATATTCAGCCAACAATTCTTGCCATCGAGCTTGTTTAGTTGTTAGCTTTGGCTGGGTGACAAAGTGGCTCACAACCACATTGTCTATATTCAATACGAACTTTAAGCCCAATAACTAATGCTTCTACATTTGAAGGCAGTGAACCACAACCAGAAACTACTTTTCCTGTGATGTGCACCTTCTTTCCGTGTCATTCAACTTGCGGCTTTCATAGGCCACGAGATGTGCATTTTGAAGTAATACCCCATCCAAGGCAAAGTCTGAGGCATCGGTCTGTACTTCTAATGGTTTTGTCAAGTCAGGAAGTGCGAGAACTGGATCCTGCATGACAGCCCTCTTCAAATCATCAAAGGCCTCTTAGCACCATTGATACCCTTGGTTCATCAAAGGGATGAGCAGAAGACTATGTGCGTGACAAGATTTGGTTCACCAAACGGCATTACCAGAAATTCAAGGCACCATATCTTGTCACGCACATAGTCCTCTACTCGTCCCCCTTTAGCTATGCAGACTTGGTAGTAGCCGGACTGTGAGTCTAACTTTGAGAAGTACCTCGCATGTCCCAACTGATCAAATAAGACCGCCATGAGAGGTATGGGATACTTTTTGTGAACTGTCACTTTGTTCAAGACCCAGTAATCTACACACAACCTTGGATTGCCATCGTGTTTCCTTTGGAATAGCACCGATACCCCATATGATGGCACCGCGGACAAAATTATTTTTCGTTTCTTGAAGATGATTAGCATTTTAAGATCCTCTTGAGCACTTACACAAAGAATTGTACAATTATTGGGGCACCCTTCACTTCATTCACATGGAATGTAAATTATTGTAGCATTAACTTTTTTCATTTTGATTATCGCCTAAACTATTACAGAATCACGTACAATTGTTAACTTTGGCTTTTTTTCATTTTGATGTTTCCGCCTAAACTATTGCGGAATCATGTACAATTGTAACGGTTTCACATTAGAAATAAATTAGCCCACTTGAAGCCTGGGGCATAGAGTGAATTCTGTCCATTTGGCGTCTGTCAAGCTTAGTCTCTCTAGTAGATAATCCTTACTTTTTGCAGGTACTTGCTTTTCGAAGGACACTAAAGACCTTTGAACCATTAATTTGGTATTATCCCACTTGATTCGTGTCTATTATCTCTTCTCGACCCTCATGGAAAATTTCTTATCTGCACTTTTGACCTCTAGAAAAACGGTAAAAATACAGGATGAACACCTAAATCCTTAACATGCATATTAACTTCAACTTGCTTAATATTACGCAAAAGACAAGCTTGATATGGCAGATAATTATATAGACCAGACTTTTTGGACCGGAGGAAAAAACACTTGTCCTTCTTCATTGACTTGAGCTTCTTGTTCGAAAACTTGAGTGTGTAACGTAGAGCAATGTTGTGAAACCCGGTTCGGATGATAACCCGATAAAGACAACAGGTTGGATCAACCCGATTGAACTGATGGGTGAATCCGGATTGACCCATTAAACTTTAATGAGAGAGAGAGAGAGACTTATCAGAATGTCGTCGAAGTATTGGACAATCAACCAACAACATAGATTCGCAGTTCAATGCTTGCAGAGAAAACAACAAGGGTTTTAATCTTTTAGATAGCAAAATTAAACCTATTTTAGGTTTTTATAATAGAGGGGTAAAATCCTCTATTGTGGTATGAAAAAGAGATTCTAAATAGCACATATGTAATGACCCAATCGGGTTTTCAATATTGTCTTAACCTGGCCGGGTAACTGGTTTAACCAATGGGTCTTTCCGGATTTTGAGACTTAATGGATTAAAAGCTCACTCGACTCGGTTGTATCACTGGGTATTGGTTGAACCGGATGGGTTGGGTCGGATTTTAAAACACTGACGTAAAGAGTGAGTTGTGGACATCAGATATAGAAATAGAGGAATTACAGTAATATTGCATGATATGAATATGGAGAGGTGGAGAATCGGGATTACCTTTTCCATTAAAAGATATGTCATCAACCTTACCAGATGCTTTCTTATCTGATGCCCAACCATGCCAAAACATTTCTTCAGTTGTTGAACTATAATCAACATCATCATTGGAGTTTGGATTATGAGAATCATCAAATTCGGGGCCATATTTTATTGCAATCAAGAAGTCAGATTCAGACATAAACACCACGGGTTTAAAAACATATTTAAATTCTGAATCGGGCAGAGCTTGAGGGATTTCTGGTGTTGATGTTTTAAAGAGGGCAGGAGAGCCTTGGTCGGTATAGCTAGGTCCTTTTACGTATTCAACACCATCGATTATTTCCACATACTTGCTTAGGGGTTGTTTTCATATAGTCGTTCTTGGTGGGGGATACAATTTCTCCACATCGTAAACTGGTTGAGGATTCATGGTCTTCTCTTTAAGAAATGAGATGGCATGTGTATGCATCCATTCACACTTTTGTAATTTTTTTTTAATTTCTTTGATTCATCCTTAAGAGGATAGTCCCAACTGTCCGAATTGGACGAGTCACATTGAGAGGGTTGGAGGCATCCAAGAAGCAAAATTCTGTAGAGAACATGTATGAAGATATGAAGATTCTTTTGATAGAGCCTTTGCAGGAATAAAAGCTTTTGAAGTGGGTGTGGTTTTTTAACAACCTTCATAAAGTTTCAACCTCTGGAGGATTCTTAACTCTTAGAGTAGTAATGTCTTTGAAGGTAGAGATGAAATGATGAGGGTTGAAGGAATTATGTGCGAAAAGGCATATACTCCAAAACGATCTTAGTTGACGAAGAAACCACCCCATTCGCAAATTTCTTCCACAGTGAATGGGTCGGCAAACCATTCTTCATACTAGACAAACGGATGAAACTTTGGAAGGACTAGAATGATGAGAGGACAAATAAAGTCGTCCATGGATTCCACCATAGGAGATATAGCAGGTAAATTTGGCTGATGCAGACCAGTGGGAGTAACAACATATTATTTGGTTTTGTTGTCCCAGTAGTAAAACTTTGATCGATTAAAAATGTTTTGAGGATAATGATCTTCAATGGTGACAAACGAACCTTCATACTCATAACCCTTATTGGACAAACCGACTGTAAAGTTATAACATCGAATGAAAAATGGAAGGGGAAAAGGTAGTGCAGCTAAGAACTTTTCCACAAGGACTGAGAAGAGATGACCGACACGAATCGAGTATAAAGAATTTATTAAGAAGATAGCTAATGAGAGGGTCACTATTCGCTACCAATTATGGTGGTTAAACAGTCTTTTTATGCTCTGCATGTTTTGGCTTAGAAATAACATGTTTTGTTCATGAGCTTCTGATGCCACTTTTACTTTTTCTAAAAAAATAGATCTTTGTTTCCTCCGCTCAACATGAATAGCGTGTAAGCTATCATGGATCTATGCTAGCTGCCCTTCAACATGTTGAATGTGTTTTTCAATAAAAGTAGTCCAACGAATCAGATAATTTAACAATATAGTTTCTGATTGTTGCAACTGTTTGGACTTTGCACTATGCATCAACAGATAATTGACATTAGTCCTTAATTCTGGAGGATTATTGGCTAGTTGTTCAGGTGTTGCAGTGTTATAGGCCATCTTTTGGGGCCAGTCACATAATATAACATAAGTATTTGACTATGATTCTTCCTCGATTTTTTTGTGTGGAAGAACCAGGCTGAAAACTTATTATTAAAATAGCAGCAGAATCCCAATTAGGAGAATTGGTGATCTAAGATGGTACAGGGTTTTGGATAATGGTAACAGATGATTAAAAAGAACTTTGTATTTCTAAAGAAGGTACAGTGGGTAACACTTTGGTAATTGAAGATAATTGAATAGTAGAAAATCTTAAAGAAGATGACTCAGGAAATCTAAATTTTTTTTCTTTTTAATATTTTTTTCTTGAAAGGTCTCATTACGCCGAAGAAAACATTCTATAGTTGGGCAACCTTATAAAAATCCTTCAGCTTCTATACTCAGACCAACACATTTTATATTCTTATGATTTGAAGACTGTAAATGCACACCATAAACATATTTAAAGTTTGATACGATTGATAGGTATGATGAAACATGCAATGTGATGTTGTAGTAGCATAGACTAATTCTGATAATATGTCAATATCCTTTATCTGTACAGAAATCACAAAAGCATTTGGAAGATGGGGATCTTCTAAAGCAAAAGTAAAATTTAGTTGTACATAACACAATCCAGCTTTGTCTAAATTTCTCGAAAATTGGCAAATAAGAACTTTTTCCCACTCTAGAAGTCTCAGATCGAGTAATGATACAAGATTTGGGGCATTCAGGCGGTAATTGAAATGGGGATGGACAAGGATATCAATCTGGCTGATATGCACAAACTTATAATTTTTATTTATTTATACATGATAAAACAAAAAATGATAAAAACACAGAACGAACACCAAGACCCTTAACATGCATATTAACTTCAACTTGCTTAATACCATGTAAAAGACAAGCTTGATATGATGGATAATTATATAGATTAGACTTTTGGACTGGAGGGAAAAGTACTTGCCCTTCTTCATTGACTTGAGCTTTGTGTTCCGAAACATAAGCGTGTGACGCAGAAAGCGAGTTATGAAAATCAGATATAGAAACGGAGGAATTATGGTAACATTGCATCATATGAATATGGAGAGGTGGAGAATCGGGATTACTTTTACCATTAAAAGATGAGTCATCAAACTTATTAGATGCCTTCTTATCTGGTGCCCAACCATGCCAAAAATATTTCTTTAGTTATTGGATTATAATTAGCATTATTATCGAAGTTTGGGCTATATTTTGCTGCAGCCAAGAAGTCGGATTCAGACGTAAAATGCCAGTGGTTTGAAAATAGATTTGAATTCTGAATCGGGCAGAGCTTGAGGGATTTCTGGTGTTGGTGTTGTAAAGAGGGAAAGAGAACCTTGGTCAGCATAGCGAGGCCTCTTTGCGTATTCAACACCATCGATTATTTCCATAGATTTGCTCAAGAACCGTTTCCATACAGCCGTTCTTGGTGGAGGAGGATGCCATTTCTCCACATCGTAAACTGGTTGAGAATTCAACGTCTGCTCTTTAAAAGATGAGATGCCATGTGTATGCATCCATTCACACTTTTGTTTTTTTTTCTTTTAATTTTTTGATTCATCTTTGAGAGGCTCGTCCAAGGGTTCGAACTGGACAAGTCGCATTGAGAGGGTAATGGAGGCATAAAAGAAGCATGATTTTGTAGAGAATGGGGAGGGAGTTATGAAGATTCTTTTGATGGAGTCTTTGGAGGAATAACATCTTTTAAGGGAGGTTGTGGTTTTCTAACAACCTTCATAAAGCTTTCAACCTGTGGAGGATTCTTAACTCCTAGAGTAGTGATGTCTTGGAAGGCAGGGATGAAATGAAGAGGGGTTGAATGAATCATGTGCGAAAAGGCATATACTCAGGATCAATCTTCATTGACGAAGAAAACACTCAATTTACAAATTTCTTTCATAGGAAATGAGTCAGCAAACCATTTTTCATGCTGGACAAAATGATGAAACTTTGAAAAGACTGGGATATCGAGAGGACAAATGAAGTCCATGGATTCGGCCATAGGAAATATAATAGGAAAATTTGGCGGATGCAGACCAGTGATAGTAACAACAAATTATTTGGTTTTGTTGTCCCAATAGTAAACTTTGATCAATTAGTAATGTTTCGAGGATAATGATCTTCAATAGTAACAAACGATCCTTCAAACTCATTACCCTTGTTAAACAAAATGGTTGTATAGTTATAACAGCGAGTGAAAAATGGAAGGGAAGAAGGTAGTGCAGTTAAGAACTTTTCCATGAGAGTCGAGAAAAGATGGCAGACACGAATCGAGTATAAAGAGGCTATCAAGAAATTAGTTGATGAGAGGGTCACAGTTTGCTACTAATTAAGGCGCTTAAACAATATTTTTAGGCTCTAAAATTAAATTAATGATTCAATGATCTAGAGTGTCTTTCATAAACAAATACTTGCAAAAGGCAAGGATTAACTAAAAACATGTTTATAAGGTTTAGCTTTTCATTTCAAACATACTCGGAGATTTCAATGATCAGGCTAATTTAGGTTTGTTTTCTTTAAAGAGTGGACTAGTTTAGGCCTACACTTCCAAATCAGGGCCTTTCGGCACTTGTGGCATGTTTGTCTTTCTTGTTTTTTTTTTTTTGTTTTTTCAAATATCAGATCTGACTTCACATTCAAATTGCATTCCATTTTCCAAAGATTAATGGGTTGCAAACCACAGAGCCCTTGTCCATGTCTATTTAAGACATGGTCACACTTAGGGTGGCAAAGGGCCGGGCTAGGTTGGGCTCAGGCCATAATCTATACACAAGTGGAATTACATTGGCCCGTGCCTGGCCCGACTTGAGCTTAAGGCTTAATAATGTTTGCCCAAGCCCACCCATAATATCATTTGTCAAGCCCAAGCCCGACCATGGTGTGAGTTGGGTTATTATTTATTTGTGGGACAAAATTATTAGTAATGTTTTGTTGATAGGATTCAAACCCATGTCTTCATAACAACAACATGAAACTTTCACCAGTAAGGCCTCGTTTGACTCCCATTCTGGATCAGGAATTCATTCCAGGAACTTATTTTGAAGGTTTATTAATTGTGTTTGGTTAGCATGTTACAAAATGAGTTCTAACATAAAATAGATGTTTGGTTAACATTTACTAGAATGAGTTTTAGCAAAATAAAAATCACTTTTTTTTCCCTCTTAACTACAATTATTTCTATAAAATCTCATGCTCATGCACAAGTTTTGTACACTTATATCCTTTCAAAGGTGGTGGTGGTGGTGGTCGTGGGGGTGGGGTGGTGGTGGTGGTGGTGGGGGTGGTGCGGGTGGGGGGGTGGTGGTGAGGAGGGTGGGGGTGAGGGTGAGGGTG
>JAUPMG010030345.1:0-14708 GCA_031762675.1 Pachysandra terminalis | reverse complement strand
CTATATTATTTCTGCCCAAGCTGAGAGAGAGCCCTCATGTTGGTATGCCTCACAGACTCGTGGTATGATGTTATTTCCGCCCAAGCTGGGAGAGAGCCCTCGTGTTGGTATGCCTCACAGACTTGTGCCGTGATTTACCCACCTGTAGGATGTGAATATATATGTATCCCTGAGGAAGTCTTACACTAGCGAAGGCCTTGGAATTATACCCATGATCAAAAATAAGTGGGGGGATTGTCCCTCCTAGGTTGAAAACTCTTAAAACTATGTTGCGCACATAGAATACCATATCCTTGGGAATGGCCCTGTATGGGGGGATGGATCATGAAGACATCTTGCCCAAGGATTGGTCGATTACGTGGGAACATATAATATTTGCAGATCATACAACACTCCTTTACACTTGCACTGAGCACCTGCATATTCCGTGTTGATATCATTTTGAGTACCTAGTGTATTACACACTAGACCTAATCATCATATAGAATTAGTCATGCATTCATCGTAACACAGACCTTTGATTCAGTACCAAGTGTGGTTAGGAGGGAACAATACATTGATTAGTTTATGTTACTTTCCTTATCTTCACTATGCACAGATGCGATCTTTATCACATCAGTTATATGTTGGGGAATGAGTAAATACCTTGCATTGAAGGATTACTCATTCTGGCTTCTAGATTATGTTTGTTGATTTATATTTTTTAGGGCTTGGAGCTTGGTCACGAAGAGAGAGCCTAGGAATGGGTAGAGATGACCTAATCTAGTTGTAGAGTTGTACAAGATTAGATTTCCCTCGTATTAATTGTGTAATAGATTAGTTTATTTTTTTCAGTTACTTATATCTTACTAGAACATTTAATTTCTTCCGCTTATGTTTTCATTACTGTTTGCCACTCCCAAAGAGATATGGGGTGAGAGTTACAAATTTGACCTGAAAATCTCAGAATTTGGGATTTTTGGTTTAGTTCGTGGCATATGAAGACTGTTTTACATCTCTTTAAGTAACAGACATTGTCATATTTGCATTCTCCTATTACGGTATGGTTGTAAATATAACAGATTGGGTCGGGTTTCAATCTGTTTAGGCTAGGATCTAACTAAAATCAGTTTGCTCAAATCAAGCTATCCTGAATTGAAGTTTTTCCATTAAAGCCAAACTTAATTTGTTGAGTTTGAACTGGATTTAGATGGAACAAACTAAATGAAAAGATTAAAAGAAAATTAATTTCTATTAGACATTCCTTTATGTCATGGAAATGTTTAATATTTGTTCGATATAGTTATTTATTTAAATCTAGATATTCAAAATGAGATTATCAGCAAGATAATCAAATAATATTAATGTAGACAAAGTAAACAATTTTATAAATTATAGATATTAAGAAAGAGAAGAATTATATGGTTGACATTGGAAGAAGGAAAAATTAGTCAAGAGGGACAATTTGAGATTTTAGTAAGATAAGCGAAGTAGATTAACTCTGAAAAATATTGCCTAGCACATACCTCGACGACAACGCTCTATCGCAACTTCTAAAAAGAAATTTATATATAAGTTAAATTTAATGATATGAGGACTTTTTACTGGTAGTAGTCAATTAAATGATATGAGGACTATTTTACCTCTGTTTAAGTAGCAGAAATTGTCAAATTTGCATTCTCCTATTATAGTATGGTAGTAAATATAAGAGGTTCGGTAAGGTTTCAATTAATTCAGGCTCAGCTCTAACTAAGATCAGTTCGCTAAAATCTAGCTCCCCCCGCATTGAAGTTAATCAATTAAAACCAAACTCAGTCCGAACTCAATTTGTTGAGTTTGAACAGGATTTAGATAGAATAAACTAAATGAAAAGATTAAAAGAAAATTATTTTCTATTAGACATTCATTTATGTCATGGATATGTGTAATATTTGTGGGATATAGTTATTTAATTTAAATCTAGATATTCAAAATAATATTATTAGCATGGTAATCAAATAAGATTAATATAGAGGATTTTTTTCAATTCTGAATAAGGACGGACACCTGTTTTATAACAACATCAATGATACGTGTCGAAACACGTGTTCTCTCTGATTTTATTTTTTTTATTTTTTAACTTATACCGTTTCTATACCCTTTGTATACGGCAAATTCTACTTAAGCCCTCGTTACATGTGACAATTTTATTCAAACCCCTTGATTTTTTATATTCATTTGACGTCCTTTGAGGTCTTATACTTGTTGCACATACCTCACTCTGACAATGCTCTATCACAACTTCCAAAAATAAGTTTGTATATAAGTCAAATATAATGGTTTGAGGACTGTTTTACTGATATAAGTCAAATATAATGATAAAAGGACTGTTTTACCTTTCTTTAAGTAGTAGCCATTGTCAAATTTGCATTCTTCTATTACAGTATTGTTGTAAATATAACAGGTTGGGTTGGGTTCAATCAGTTCAGGCTCGGCTCTAACTAAAACCAGTTTGCTCAAAATTGATGCCTAGCACATACCACCCTCCGACGACAACGCTCTATCACAACTTCGAAAAAGACGTTTTTATTCAAGTCAAATGTAATGATATGAGGACTGTTTTACTAGTATAAGTCAAATATAATGACATGCGGACTGTTTTACCTCTTTTTAAGTTCTCCAAAATCATTAGAAGAAAAATAATTTCTATTAGACATTCATTTATGCCATGGATTTGTGTAATATTTGTGGGATATAGTTATTTTATTTAAATCTAGATATTTGAAATGAGATTATCAGCATGAGAATTAAATAATATTAATGTAAGGAATTTTTTTCAACTCCAAATAAGGACGGACACCTGTTTTATAACAACATCAATGATACGTGTCGAAACACGTGTTTTCTTTTTTTCTTTATTTTTATTTTTTTAACTTATACCTTTTCTGTACACTTAATATAAGGCAAATTGATGATTTTATTCAAACTAGATTTTCTAATATTCATTTGGCCTCCTTTGAGGTCTTGTACTTGTTGCACATACCTCCCTCCGACAACGCTCTATCGCAACTTCCAAGAAGTAGTTTTTATATAAGTCAAATATAAAGATATGAAGACTATTTTACTGATATAAATCAAATATAATGAAATGGGGATTGTTTTACCTCTCTTTAAGTAGCAGACATTCTCACATTTGCATTCTCCTGTTTATTGTTCTTAATTATTTTATGACATTTGGACTTATGAACAATGATGATTTTGAATGGTGGTTTTATTGTTAAATGCAAACTTCCGTTGGATATTACTTTACTTTAATGGACCATTAAGTATGGTGAATGTATAGTGAACCGCATCCAATGGTTTGGATCCGAATTTCACACCTTGAAGTCCTTAAGATTATATATCTCAGATTTTATGCGTGATTGTAAGGGTCCGACTCCCCGATGGGAGGATAGTCTATCAATGATGATGCCAGGAGGGGCCTCCAGCAATGGAGGGTCCTAGCCATTCCCAAATTCTGCAGTGTTGCGAAGTTCAACAAGTTCCAATTGCATCGCCACCTGATTTAATCCCGGAGCGTTCAAATTACGGAGCAAGGGTGGTAGTAGAGGAACTCAAGGTAATCAATTTAGCACGAGGTAATCAATTAACATAAGAAAAAGCCTCAATTAGGAAGAGAAAGTGGCCATAGTCCAATTACGGTCAAAATTTTGAGGATTGTTTCTTAAGTTCCTATGATCAAATGCCTTGTCTTGAACCCGCTCTAGTCACGCACCAGCTGAATCTTGCCTGAGAACAGAGACCGGTAAAGCATGCGCCATGAGTGTTTTGACCCGAAGTAGAAGTATAGATCAAAGCGGAAATAGAGAAACTATTGCAAGCAGGTTTTTTCAAACCTATCCAGCATCCAACCTAGCTAGCCAACGTAGTGCCAGTAGAGAAGAAGGAAGTTCAGATAAGATATTGCATAGACTTCAGAGATCTCAACAAGGCCTACCCAAAGGATGAGTTCCCTTTGTTGAATATGGAGCCGGTGACGAGATGTTTAGCAGCTACAATCAACTAAAGATGTCAGAAGAAGACGACAAGAAAACAACTTTTCGAACAGGCTTCAGAAACTTATACTACACGGTCATGCCCTTTGGGACCAAGAATGTAAAGGCAACATACCAGCAAGCTATGACCACCATCTTTCACGAGATGATGCATCGTGAGGTTGAATATTACATCAATGACCTGGTGGTAAAACCAACGCACAAACGCAATCACCCAAATATCCTAAGGAAGGTCTTACAGATTCATCGAAGATACAACATGAACATGAATCTGCTGAAGTGTGCTTACAGTGTGACGGATGGGAAATTTTTGGGGTTCCTAATTCATCACAGAGGAATCGATGTCGACCTCGAAAAATCAGAGCATTGCTGGGTATGCCACCTCCTAAGAACCCGGATGAATTACATACCCTCATGGGCAGACTATCCTACATCAAGAGGTTTATGCCCGCCCTAGAGAAATTGACATCCCCCTTTATGCAGTACTTGAAAAAGGGTATACCCTTTTGATGGAAGGAGGAATGCGAAACAGCCCACCAGAAAATCAAGTATTTAATTGTCCCAGTACATACCATGATAGCACTAGTGAGAGATTAACCGTTGATACTATACCTTGCCCACTCTGAATCATCTATCACCGCCCTACTCGCGCAGGAAATAGATAAAGGGTACCCTTTCATAGAGAAAGTATGCCTAGCCCTTGTGAATGCATCCCAAAAGCTACAACATTACTTCTTAGCTCACAAGATTGAGATCAGGACGAAGGCGTACCTGATCAAGTAGCTAATCGCTCGACCCCTCTTGTTGGGAAGGGTAGCAAAGTGACCGCTGTACATTTCCAAATTGGAGATGTCCTGTACCCCCATGAAAACGATCAAAAGCCAGGCTTTGACCGACCTGTTGACCCAATTTCTAGATGACGGGATACACGAAGAGCAGGAAGTCAACGAATTATGGGATACATACAATACATGGATGATGAGCTTTCATGGATCTTCCTTCGTCATCGTTGAAGAAGCAGAAATAGTCCTGACCGCCTCAGACGGCTCACCTCGTTCTTTCACCTTTAAGTTAGATTTCCTACGCACCAACAACGGCACAGAGTATGAATCTTTTCTAATTGGCCAAACCATAGTGAAGAATATGGCCATCCGCGACCTGAGAATCTTAGGAGACTCCAACCTTGTCATCAAATAGGTGTCCAGAGTATTTGGGCTCAAGGAAATACAGTTTTCCACATATCGGACAATGGTATAGCGCCTCTTAGATTCATTTCAATCATGCACATTCGATCACATGGCTAGACAAGACAATAAGCATGCAGAATCGGATCCCACTTGCCTATCGAGGGCTCCAATAATAATATCTAGATCGAGAAGAGAACATTACCATCCGACTGGCAAATGGAAGCGATAATAGGACTCGAAGACGACACTTGGATAGCAGACATCAAAGAAAAGCTTCAAACATCATCCCAATACCTGAAGGTTACTTTATCACAAGGGAATTGATGGAGTCTTGTCCAGATGCCTGTCGGTGATGAAGGCACGACATAGGCTCACATAGGTACACGAACAAACATACTCCACAATGTTAATGACAGCCATCAATTTATACCAAAGATTGCAGTGCCACATTTAGTACCAGCCGTCAATATCCAAGGACGCAAGGATTGGAGAAGTCCCAATGTGGAATACCTGAGTCATGGCCACGCGCTGAAAGACAGAATGGCAAAAATTAAATTGAAGAGGAAGACCACTCAATACAATCTCAAGGAAGGGGAATTTCTTTGATTAGGCTTCGACGAACAAAACCTTAGATGTCTGGGGCTCACACAGGCAAAGGGCGTTGTAGTGAGCCGGAACTAAAAAATTAATTAAATAATTAATTT
Organism: Pachysandra terminalis; assembly: GCA_031762675.1. Classification (NCBI taxonomy): domain Eukaryota; kingdom Viridiplantae; phylum Streptophyta; class Magnoliopsida; order Buxales; family Buxaceae; genus Pachysandra; species Pachysandra terminalis. The sequence goes on along the minus strand of JAUPMG010030345.1, from coordinate 8,804 downwards.
CCATTATTAGAAGAATTTAACAGCCCAGAAATATATTTAGAGCCTTACAGGAAATAGGTGTACTTTTAATTTACCAAGAGAAGTAGGAACTGGTAAATTGAAAGGATAGAAAGCTATGGTTAACATATTGTAGAACTAAGGGCTAATATGTGATTTAGGGAAGAATGGGGTGAAATAAAAGTATGACCAACGTAATTGGGCCTTTAGGACCTAAGTAACAGACCTGTTCGTTTGGCCTATTAGTCTATACCAAAAATTGCAGCGCCACGGTTACTACCAGCTGTCAATGTCCAAAGACACAAGGATTGGTGAAGTCCCAATGTGGAATACCTGAGTCATGGCCACACGCTAAAAGACAGAATGGCAAGAATTAAATTGAAAAGGGAGTCACCCGATACAATCTTAAGGAAGGGGAATTGTTCTGCCTAGGCTTTGGCAGACAGAACCCTAGATGCCTGGGGCCCACACAAGCAAAGGGCGTTGTAGTGACCCGGAACCAGAAAATTAATAAAATAATTAATTTCTATGATTAGAACAATTTAATGGCCTATAAATACAATTAGAGCCTTACGGGATATAGGTGTACCTTTAACTTACAAAGACAACTAGGAACTGGAAAATTGAAAGGATAGAAAGCTTTGGTTAAAATATTGTAGAACTAAGGGTTAATATGTGATTTAGGGAAGAATAGGATGAAATGAAAATATGAACAACTTAATTGGGCTTTTGGGACCTAAGTAACAAACCTGGTCATTTGGCCCATAAGAACAACTTAATTGGGCCTTTGGGACCTAAGTAACAGATCTGGTCGTTTGGCCCATAAAAGAAGGCGCTAGAAGGATTAATTAGGAAGGAGTAAAACTAAATAGCAATAGTGAAGTTGGGAGAAAGTTAACTAAAAAAGATAGAGACCAAATAAGTAGGATCTCTAGGAAGGAGATTCCTTCCTATCTCAATGGAGAATTTGAAATTTATAGAAATAGGGAGGCAGAATAGACCTAGTCGGCTGGAGGAAAAAGAAGAAGATGAGCAGGAAGAAGAGGAGAACCATAATCTACTATGACAGAGGGAGATACAGAAGAAACGAGGAAGAGAGAAAAAGAGAAAGAAAAATGAGGAAGGAGAGACAGAAAAATGAAGAAAGAGAGCTGCTGATTTGGACAAAAGAAAGGAAGAGAAGAAGAATGACCACTCTGATATTGTGGAGGAGTGAATCAAAATCTTCAAGAAGAAAAGGTAGGGATTTCAATGGTTTCTACGGTAGTTACATTCATAGGAATATGATAAACCTCTTAGGATGAGATCCTAAACTCTTTGTTTTGCATGAATGATGGATGTGCTTGAGTGATTTATGTGTTTAAGCTATTATGTGATGATGTTATGAGTATATGGGTGTGGATCTTGAGATTTATTTTAGATCTAATGTGTAAATCCATGTTTAGATGCTAGACTTTATGTATAACATGTTAGTGAGAATGAATGGAAGTATAAGCATTGATTTTCAATGAGAAAAGTGTATTTCGGGTTTGACAGAGGTTGGGCACGAAGCTCTAGGATTTTTTGATTTTTTTCAGGGCAATTAGAAACCTCGGCAGGTGCTTCAGTCCGACCGAGCCATCATGGTGATCACCCAAACTTGCTGGCCTTCTAGCCGAGCTCGGGTAGGAACCAAGAGCACCTACCTAGTATGTCAGCAAGACCCTCGGTCCAATCGAATGTGCGACTGAGCTCTTATTGATCCCATATTTTATGGGCAGCAGGTTTTAGTGTTTGTACATTGTGTGTTGTTGGTTTGTGGGAATTATGTGTGTGAGATTTTGTGCAACAAAAGGGACCAATTGCCCCAATTTGCTGTGTGCTATGACCATGTTTGGTGTGTTATGTCATACGATGAGGTTTCTAGAGAGTCATAACATGAGATAAGTTGTGTTGTATGATGTTTGGGTGAATGATAACCAAAGCATGAGAGTTCGTTAATGTATGGTATGCAGGTTCTATATGACCCCTGTGAGTTGTGATGTGCTTGTGAGTGATGCTAGATGCATTCATAGGTAATGAGTGTTTAAAGACCGACTCAAGAAGAGCTCACTGTGTGGTGTGTGTGGAATGATCCTAGAGTGATCATTGTTCGATTTTAGAACTCTTTAGATAAGAAGGTCTAATGTGGATGTGTGGATGGTGGTTTTCTTTACCTTGTGTAGAATCCCCTAAAGAAAACGTAAGATGGTTGTTCCTGCCTTTGGGATATATCCCCTGAAAGGAAGATAGTGGTTTTCTACCTTGGGTTAGCATCCCCTGAAACAAATGGTTAATAAGATTTCAGTATTTTGAGATAAGAGGATCTGATGTGGTTGGTTTAGCACATTCTTGGGACAGTGTTTCCTAGAAGAACTGTGGGATTGATTCTATGGTTAGGCTTGGCCAAACACCCCTTCTGCATTCATTTCATCATTTCATCTCATCGTAAGCATTTGCATTATAACTTCATACTTCATTGCATTCTTGATTGTGAGTGTCATTTCATCATTTCTATGCTCAAGTTGTGTACATTTGCATGAATTCGTAACTGTGTGCGATGTATGGTTGTTGATTGACTTGTGTTGTGATGTATAGTTGCTAATTGAGTTGTAGTGTGATGTATGGTTACTGATGGAGTGGTGATGTGATGTATGGTTGATGATTGTGTTGTGTTGTGTTGTGATATGTGGTTATTGATTGCTTGTTGTGTGTCAAGTGAATGGTAGATAATAAGGAGGAATGTTACAGTATAGAAGGAACCATGAGACTTCGTGGCCATGTGAGAGATGATGTGTATCATGACAGAGTTCATGAGGATATCGTGTTTGAGCTAGTTGTGTATTTTTATAGTTGTGGTGGTATGTGATGGAGTTTAATGACATGATAATGATGTGTGTTATGGCATGTGAATACTATGTTTATAGTTGTGGTGGTACATGAATGAGTATAATGACATGATAGTAATGGGATGGATGATATGTGAATGTTATGATATTGACGTGAAGACCGTAATGATTACAAGATTGAAGTTATAAATGTTTGGTATGGTTTGCATGAATTAATGTGATTTATTATATGACTATGAAGGTAGTTGTTGTAGATTCTTTGGATTTTCCTATTGAGAAACAAGTTATCCTTTAGAGTGATTGTGGACTTAGGACGGGAGATGCTAGATGGATGTGGATATGACTGTGTTAACCTTATGAACAATTTAGTTGCTACCTTTTGAACTATTGCTTTAATTTATGTTTTGACCCCAAGTGTGTATTACTGATGTAATTTCATTTATGGTTGGATTTTATGCTAGTTGGATTTAGTTAATGGTTTCAATTTAATGGAACTTCTGCTAAATATAGTTATGCTCTGTTGGAGCACAAGTTGGTTTGATTGGTTTGGCCGCATCCATGGGGTGGATCCAAAGGTCATTCCCTTGGAAATCCTAGAGGTTACATATCTCGGATTCGGGGCATGACAGATTGGTATCAGAGCTCTAGGTTTAGATTAGCTAGGGTGAAGAGAACATAAAAGTAAACACTAGGGATCACATATGTGAATTGTGTGTTGAGTGTTTTGTGTGAATTGCTTCACCAAAGGTGAAATGTTTGAATTGAGTGTTGTATGTAGATATGAAGTTTTATGTGCTATGTATGTATGCATAACATGAACTGTATGACTCAAGCACTTCTAGAGAAACTCCAAATCCTCCATCGATCAACTCCAAGCGATCTCTCATTCCGGTAAGTTTCTTCCGAATTCTCCATTGTGTTCTTCATTTTTCCTTTGAATCTAGAAAACCCATGGCTTGAACCAAAACCACACAAGGACCCTCCAAGAAAGCTAAATCTTCAATGACTTCAACATCTAGAAGGTCACAAGCCCCTTCTTCTTCATCATCCTAACCATCCGACCCAATGGGAAGTGATTCCTCTCCATCGGAGACCGAACAAACCGTTAGGGTTGAGACGACCCAAGCCCTAGAAATTCTTGTAAATGAACCCGAAGAGGCTAATGAGTATGCAAATTGAGATATGATAGTAGAAAGGAGGGTGATCAAGCCCGATATCGCAAACTATAATGTGGTGGAATCACTCCAAGCCATAGGATGGGAACCTATCCTAGATTTGGGTGGAACTGTATTTCCTTTCGTTGTTTACGAGATGTATTCCCACATCACCAAGACCGACTATGACTCCATGAGTATCACCTTCAACCTCTACGGCATTACCAAACACATCAACTTGCAATTGGTGTCTAGGATCATGCACCTAACCATGAACAACACCCTAAGCACCATACCCGATATTTCTAAGGATGAGAAAATAGAAATCACCCGGGTTCTTTGTGGCAAGAGAGCCCGGTGGAAAGTGGACAATTCCCTTAGTGTTACTAAGCTCCTACCAGTTTGTAGAATCCTTCATAAGATCTTCTTGAGAAACGTCTATCCTCGGTCCGAGAATAAGACGGAACTCACTTGACTCATGGCCTCTATCCTTCACTATGTGGCTACGAGCCTAAGACTTTACCTTCCCTCCATGATCATTTCACATATCATTAGCTTTGTGCGGAACAAGAGGAAGGGTGCCTTACCTTTTACCTGATTAATGTGTGCGGTTGGCAAGTTTTGGGATATCCCATCACCTGACCCGAGGTTCGGCATCACTACTCAACCATTTAGTGTTACAAATCTTCAAAAAATGGGCTTACCAAGGCTAATCGGTACCGGACAGCATCCTAGTAGACAGATTATTAAGGAAGAACCACTAGAATAACAGGAAGAACCACAGAGCCCTCTTCTCGAAGAACATCACGGAGCTTCCACGTCCTTTGCACCTCAAGTGGACGTTTCACCTCGACACCACTACACGACAAGGAACATGACAGTGGATGCTCGGCTTTCAGCCTTGGAGAAATCCAATTCTGAGCTGAAGGTCGAGATGGAAAAGAACAGATAGGAGATGTCTAAACTTCGCGAGACCGTGGATAAGACGCTCCAGTTCTTCTAGGATATGTTCGGGTGTAGTTGAGAATTGATGCAATTCCATTTTCAATACCACCGCCTCTTCCTCCTCATGAGGAAGATGCTCCTTAGAGGATTTAGATTTACTATAGTTTTTCTTTTCTTTTTGGTAGCCAACTGCAAATGGCAAAGAACTTCTTTAGAAACTTGTTTTACGATTTCGCGATGTCTATGCTAGGGTAGTATTTGACTGGTTTAATTTGACATTATGATTTGGTCATTTTGAATGAAATGAATGATTACATTAGAATGGATATGTGTGGTTAGATTGCAATGCATGTTATGTCTCTAAACCTTGGTACTGCCTAATTGTAAATCTAGAAGTGAGATTGGTTTGATTAGTTTATAGAATTAAATTTCGAGGACGAAATGTCCTTTAAGAGGGGGAGATTGTAATGACCCAGAGCCAGAAAATTAATAAAATAATTAATATCCATTATTAGAAGAATTTAACAACCTAGAAATATAATTAGAGCCTTAAGGGATAGAGGTGTACCTTTAATTTACCAAGAGAACTAGGAACTGGCAAATTGAAAGGATAGAAAGCTATGGTTAAAATATTGCAGAACTAAGGGATAATATGTGATTTAGGGAAGAATGGGGTGAAATGAAAATATGAAAAACATAATTGGTCCATTAGGACCTAAGTAACAGACCTGGTCGTTTGGCCCATTAGAGAAGGCGCTAGAAGGACTAATTAGGAAGGAGTAAAAGTAAAATAGAAATAGTGAAGTAGGAAGAAAATTAACTAATAAAGATAGAGACCAAAGAAGTAGGAGATCTAGGAAGGAGATTCTTTCCTATCTCAATAGGGAATTCGAAATTTAAACTTGGAAACAAATGAGGGATTGGAACTTTATAGGCATAGGGAGGCAGAATAGACCTAGTCGGCTGGAGGAAAAAGAAGAAGATGAGCAGGAAGAATAGGAGAACCATAATCTACTATGACAGAGAGAGATACAGAAGAGACACGAGGAAGAGAGAAATAGAGAAAGAAAAATGAGGAAGGTGAGACAGAAAAATGAAGAAAGAGAGCTTCTGATTTGGACAAAAGAAAGGAAGGGGAGAAGAATGACCACTCTGATATTGTGGAGGAGTGAATCAAAATCTTCAAGAAGAAAAGGTAGGGATTTCCATGGTTTCTACGGTAGTTACATTCAAAGGAATATGATAAACCTCTTAGGATGAGATCCTAAATTCTTTGTTTTGCATGAAAATATATATTGATGGATGTGTTTGAGTGATTTATGTGTTTAAGCTAATATGTGATGATGTTATGAGTATATGGGTGTGAATCATGAGATTTGTTTTACATCTAATGTGTAAATCCATGTTTAGATGCTAGGTTTTATGTATAACATGTTAGTGAGAATGAATTGAAGTATAAGCATTGATTTTGAATGAGAAAAGTGTTTTTGGGTTTGAAAGAAGTTGGCATGAAGCCCTAGGATTTTCTGATTTTTTTTCTGGGCAATTACGAACCTTGGGAGGTGCCTCGGTCCAACCGAGCGATCCTGCCAAGCACCCAAACTTACTGGCCTTCAACCTGAACTCAGGGAGGAATCGAGAGCACCTAGTGAGCGGCTTGGTATGACCTTCGGTCTGACCGAGCGTGCGACCGAGCTCCTATTGATCCCATATTTTATGGGCAGCAGGGTTTTAGTGTTTGTATGTTGTGCGTATTATTGGTATGTGAGAATTATGTGTGTGTGAGAGATTTTGTGCAACAAAAGGGACCGATTGCCCCAGTTTGTTGTGTGTTGTGACCTTGTATGATGTGTTATGATGTATGCTGATGTTTCTAGAGAGTTATAAAATGCGACAAGTTGTGTGGTATGATGTTGAGTTGAATGATAAACAAAGCATGAGAGTGTGTTGGTGTATGGTATGTGGGATGTGCTTTTGAGTGATGCTAGATGAATTCACTGGTAATGAGTGTTTAAAGACTGACTCAAGAAGAGCTCACTGTGTGGTGTGTGTGTGGAATGATCCTAGAGTGATCATTGTTCGATTTTAGAACTCTTTAGATAAGAGGGTCTAATGTGGATGTGTGGATAGTGGGTTTTCTACCTTGGGTAGAATCCTCAAAAGAAAACGTAAGATGGTTGTTCCTGCCTTTGGGATATATCCCATGAAAGGAAGATGGTGGTTTTCTACCCTGGGTTAGCATCCCCTGAAAGAAATGGTTATAAGATTTCAGTACTCTTTAAATAAGAGGATCTAATGTGGTTGGTTTAGCACATTCTTGGGACAGTGTTTCCTAGAGGAAATGTGAGATTGATTCTATGGTTAGGCTTGGCCAAACACCCCTTCTGCATTCATCTCATCATGAGTATTTGCATTATAACTTCATACTTTGTTGCATTCTTGATTATGAGTGTCATTTCATCATTTATGTGCTCAAGTTGTGTACATTTGCATGAATTCATAACTATGTGATGTATGGTTGCTGATTGAGTTGTGTTGTAATGTATAGTTGCTAATTGAGTTGTAGTGTGATGTATGGTTACTGATGGAGTGGTGATGTGATGTATGGTTGACGATTGTGTTGTGTTGTGATATGTGGTTAGTGATTGATTGTTGTGTGTGAAGCGAATGGTAGATAATAAGGAGGAATGTTACATTATAGAAGGAACCATGAGACTTCGTGGCCATGTGAGAGATGATGTATATCATGACAGAGTTCATGAGGATATTGAGTTTGAGAAAGTTGTGTATTTTTATAGTTGTGGTGGTATATGAGTAAGTTTAATGACATGATAATGATGTGAGTTATCACACTTGAATACTATGTTTATAACTGTGGTGGTATATGAATGAGTATATTGACATGATAGTAATGGGATGGATGATATGTGAATGTTAGGATATTTACTAGAAGTCCGTAATGATTACAAGATTGAAGTTATAAAATGTTTGGTATGATTTGTACGAACTAATGTGATTTATTATATGACTATGAGGGTAGTTATTGTAAATTCTTTGGATTTCCCGATTGAGCCTCCAAAGCTCACCCCTATGTTGAAACAGGTTATCTCTAGAGTGATGATGAACCAGGGACGGGAGATGCTAGATGGATGTGGATATGACTATGCTACCATTTGAACTATTATTTTAACTTATGTTTTGACCCCAATTGGGCATGTCACACCCCAAATCCCGATGCCCGAATTCTAGGGTGGGTGGCAAGAATCACGAGGTGCGACCTTCGGGTTCCCAACCATGGAAAGCGGAACACCAAACCAATACTACAATAAAAGAAATAACATCCACTCTTAATAAACTATCAGAGTGCGGAAGTTCAATAAAAATTCAAATTACATTTATCAAGTGGCTTCAGATTAGTCTAAAAATTCAATAACATAATTCAATTTATTCCTATAAGAGCATAAATCTAAAGGTTAGCAAAACATGTAAAATCTGTATCCAACCAAGAGCTCCAAGCATGGCACCACAACCTGCAACATGAAACATTGCATGAGCTTGGAATGCCCAGTAAACATCAATCCAATCCTTCATCAATGTACCACACCGTTAGTCCAAAACACATAGCGAAATAACAACAAGCAATCAACAGGAAAGATAGTAGTTGTCATGCCCCAGATCCGGGAAAGAGCACGAATCTCAAGGCGCGACCTTTGGGATCAAACACTGGACCGCGGATTACGTATCACACAAGGCATGAGATAAAATCAATTTAATTCATAATTAACAGAGTTTAAGTAGCGGAAGTAAAACCTACATTATTACATCAGAGTTCCAATAAATA